>LPNX010793370.1:701392-717323 GCA_001517045.1 Pseudotsuga menziesii | reverse complement strand
GAGTCAGTTA
Organism: Pseudotsuga menziesii; assembly: GCA_001517045.1. Lineage (NCBI taxonomy): Eukaryota > Viridiplantae > Streptophyta > Pinopsida > Pinales > Pinaceae > Pseudotsuga > Pseudotsuga menziesii. Next base: position 717,313 of record LPNX010793370.1, on the reverse strand, counting down.
AGCTAGACTCACTCATTGAATTCGAATTGTCCCTTAGGTATTCGAATTCTTCATTGAGTTAAGCCATTGCTCATGCATGGTATTGTAATTCTTTATTGTTTATATAATATACAGAGAGGAAACGTATTTGGTATTCCAGTTATTTTCCAATTCATGAGTATTTGTTAATTATTCTTTGATGATTTTGATTCCTAGTTCCTAGATCATGTGCAAGAATTAATACAACTGTCTCACGATCCCCTCCTGTCTACAAAATCCATCAAACTCCTTAGAGGTATACTCACCCCCGTTATCCGATCTCAAGACTTGGATCTTCCTCCCTGTTTGGTTCTCCACAAGAGCTTTGAACTCTTGGAACCTCTACAAGACTTCCTCACACTTCTTGTTCTTCAGAAAGTAGATCCAGGTATTTATGGAATGGTCATCAATGAATGTCACATAATTCTCGTATTTTCTCAAGGACACAAAAGACATAGGTCCGCATAAGTTTGAATGTATCAAGTCAAGAGTACTAGCTGACCTACTATCACTACTCGAAAAATAATTCTTGGTGTACTTTCCCAAAGCACACCCCCTGCACACATCACTCTGCCCCGTGCTGAACTCCGGTAAACTTGTCACCATGTGCCTCAACAACCCCAAGGCTGGATGATGCAACTGAGCCATCGTCCTATGCCAAAGCTCACACAACTCATTGCTACTACTATGTGCTAAATCATGTTGCGGCTGAAACAAGATCCTATACAGTTTCCCACATCTCACACCAATGGCAACTGAAGCAAATGGTCCTGCAGTCTTGGGAAACATATGCTCATGTCCATCAACGAAAGACACCCCAAGACCCTGATCCTCGATCATGGAAACTGACACTAGGTTCTTCTTCATCCCAGGAACATACAATACATCCTGCAATACCATAGGACTCATGGACTCCCTCTGAAATGTAATGGTCCCATGTCCAACTGCATTGACTACTAAGTCAACTCCCAACACAACCTCCACATAGTTAGTATATCTGCCTGTGAAAACTTGGAGAACATCTCACGAGCACCTGCCATGTGGCTCGAGGCTCCGCTATCTATGTACCAAGTGTTGGAAGTAGATGCACTGTAAGAATGGTCTGTCACACAGGAAAACTGCCTCTATCTGTCAACATCCACACTGGTGAGAATGGATGCTCTCTCTCTCTCTCAATATGCCCAGTGCATAGTGAAAACTCACTCTGAAATATAGCTGCAAAATCATCGATCTCAGGTGAAGCGGTTGTATGCTGCTTCTTCTTCTTCTTGTTCGGACACATAGTAGCATAGTGTCTCATCTTGTGACATGAAAAGCACTTCATAGTGTTCATATCCTTCTTTTTCCCATCCTACTACTGGTTGGCCCCACCCTTCTTGGGACCCTTCTTGCTCTTCTTCTTCCCCTTCGCTGTCAATGCCACATCCTCCTCATCCCCTCTACTAGTAGAGCCACTGCACTGCAAGAAACCCCTCCAAGTCTCCTCCTGAACAAAGTCATCACATACTCTGTCCCGAGATGGTAAGTTCTCTCTGGCCACTAACCCCTGAACAAACACAGGCCAAGGTGCATTCACCCCATTCAGGGTTGTCCGCACTAACTTAGGAGCATCAATGGCCACCCCAACACCTGCAAGCTCATCTCTCACCTGATAGATCCTAGTAAGATAAGTCATACATGCCTCTCCTTTGACCATCTTAACGTTCTTCAGCTTCTTTCTAAGTACCATCTTCTTGTTTTCATTAGTACTAGCAAACAAACTAGTCAAAGTGTTCCACATTTCATGCGCATGATCCTTCGCTGAAATGCGAGGAATAACATGGTCTTTAACAACATCTAAGATTATCCTCATGGCTTTAATATCCTTCTTATTAAAGGCTATAAATAATACTGCATCAGTAGGAGGAATAGTAATTGGATTTGCTGTAGTGTTTCTAACTACTTCCTCCCACAACTCATTCTCCCTCAGCACAAGTAAAATCCGGGATTTCCATGAGACAAAGTTTGTTGCCCCATCCAACCCATCCTCAATTATCAACCCCACGGAAGTCATTTTCTCAAAGAACAAGTTTCTGCAAAATGTACTACTGTCACAAAGGTTTTTCTGAATTCTGGAAATGACTGTTTCGCTACTAAAATTTAATTTTCTGCCACAACCCGCTGTGATACCATGTAGATTTTTCACTAGTTTTCAGCCACTGGTTTTAAGTAAAATTTATATCACTGTTTATGACATTCTCAGAAAAATAAAGTGCTGGAAATAAAAAAAAAAATTCAGACTTAAAACACTGCTGTAAACAATCTTTTCAGTGACAGGAAATAAAAATCAGAATGCCATTTAATCACACAGAACACTAGGATTTTTGGCCAATGGCCTTGGAAAAACCCACTAGGGGAAAACCAGTTAGAGAGAGAGTATTTTTATTTTTCAGGAGAAGTTTATCATTTATAGCAATACACAGAAAATATCTAACCAACTTATCTCAACCCAGAAGATAAATTTCTGTCTCAATTTGAGTGTTGAGTAGCTAAAATTAAACTCTACTTTTTCCTATTTTCTGCCTCTATTTCTATGCCAATGTACGGACTATATGGACTATACGAACCTCAAAATTTGTGCCAATTTTTTTCTTGAAAATCGTGCTCAAAAAGCTGCCTCGAAAATCGTACCGTACGGACTATACGAACCATCAATAAATGCTGTTGTCTTCTCTTCGATTTTTGTTCCCTCTTTGTTGTTGTCCTTTCCCTCGATTTGCATGCTACATTTTTTTTGTCTTGCTCAGGAAAAATGGAAACTTTCTCTCTTCTCTCTCTCAGCTCGCTCTTCTGACTTCAATCTGCAAAAGTGACACAAAATGCCTTTCTCATACCTTTTTGAGAAAACCTTAGGGTGAATCTAATCTAACAGTGGAGATTAGATTAGATCAAGGGCTAAAATTAAATTCTCATATTTTATTTCTAAAATATTAATTTCACTCATCCACTTAAATTTATCAAAAAGTGACTTTAATGCTCTAAAGTCAAATTAAATGCTTTTACTTAAGTCATTTAATGCAAGGGTCACTTTATGTCCCCTGTCTAAGTGACTAAGGCAAAATTAATTAGGGAAACACTTCCCTAGGTACAAAACTAACAGCCATATCAATATTTGTAATATGTTTAAGTATGGTTGTTGTGAACCAAGATTTAAATTGAGGGTCTAATTCTTTACCATTTCCATATAGGGCTCATGGTCCATGGATGGTCTTCTAGGCCACCAACATATAGCTTATGTAAGGAATATTTAGGATACTTGTCATATATGGTCATCATTTTGGGGATTAAAAAACTTGGGATGGTTCTAAAGGCCCATTCTTTAGTATAGGTCCATATATAGAAACTCACACTAAACATTTTTGTAAGGAGCTCATGGTCTATGTATGGGGCCCAAACTAACATACATGCCCTCCATAAGGGATTTTGGGTTTTGAGTGTGATATTGTTAGTATTTTTAGGTTTAAACTACCAAGGGTGGTTCTCGATACATGTCCCATGGTTTCATGTGAAAATAAATGGTCTTAGGGGGGTTCTTTCAACCCCCCTCCCCCCCACCTAAAAAAAGGTCATGACAATTGGACCTTTGGGGGTGGCTTTAAAACAACCTCCCCTAACAGTCCAACTCTCATGACTTTTAAGGGTTTTTTTTTAACTGCCTTGAAAGGGACCTTTAGGGGGCGTTTTTCAACCCCCCGACAAAAGAAAACAAAAAAATGTCACAACAATTGAACTTTTGAGGGCATCTTTATAACCATCACCCCCAAGATTCCAAATTCTCATGAATTTTAAGGTTTTTTTTTAAACCGCATTGAAAGGTACCTTTAGGGGGGGTCTTTCAACCCCCCCTCCTCNCCCCCCCTCCTCCCCCCACGAAAAAAAAGTCATGGCAGTTGGACTTTTAAGGGTGGATTTATAACCACCACCCCCCAAAGTTAAAATTATCATGAATTTTAAAGTTATGTTTTTAAATCACCTTGAAAAGGACATTTAGCGGGGGTTCTTTGCAATGTATTTTTTTAAGAAATTTTATTAAATGACCAATTTTTCACTTTTTCCCCAATTTCGACCCTTGACTAGTTTTGATGTCTAGGTCTCCAAATTGGCACAAATGCTCCCAAATATTCTCAGAGTGTGTATGAATGATATTAATATTTGAATATTATGTTCAGAGATTATTTATAACCCTCCAGACACATTTGAAAACTAGTTTTATATTCTGATCAAAGTAGGAGTCTTTAGTAGCAAATTGGGGATCCAATTCCCCCTGGGTAAATGTTAGAAATGGCTTCTCAAATGCTCCCAAACCCACTCGAATTTATGAAAAAAGGAAGAGGATGTTTAAGTTTCATTGTCTCATATGCATCTTTATTCTATTTATACAGTATGTTATGAATCTCTCCCAAACAACTACAAAATCACTAATTCGACCCTTGGGTAAATGGCACCAAATCTTCTCTAAATGCAATTAAACTGATTAAAATGACCTCAAATTATTAAGTGATGAATATGAAACTTATAATAATAAAAAATTAAATTCCATTAATCATAAATATATCAAATATACACTCTGCCATTTGAAATAATCAGCATTACCATGGCATACATCAATATAGTGGGGAAATGGTCATTGTTTGCTCATTAATAATCACTTTTCCATACATCCATTTGATATTTCGACCTGATAATTTGTGATAAAGAATAAAATATTATATTGATCTTATTACAATCACTAATGGAAAATGAAAATCTCTCCCAATTGGAAATCATCAGCATTACAATGGTTCACAACAAGATAGTGGGGAAATGACACTATTTCTTCATTGTTTAACATGTTTACATGAAATATTTTGGTATTTTGACCTGATATTATTCTGAAATTGAAATAAATATAATTTACATCAGAACATAAAATTATGGTGCATTATAATCTTCCACAAAGATATCAATAGCTCACCCAAAGCGCAATCCCTCCATGAGCAAGAATATGCAATAAAAATTGGAAATGGTTGAGAGAAAGTGTTGCGCTAGAAGGAACCAAAAGATTCCATGTATATTACACCTAAAAATACAAAATCCATTAAATCTCCATGAAATACCTGAGTGGCCTCTTCAAATACCAACTTGGATGGGAATATTTCACCCTCGAAATTGGCTAAGACAAGAAACTAGTCATCCACTAGCTCTCTCAATTCAGAAATGAAAATTTATCAAATGATAAAAATATCCTCTCTTTGTTGATACCTGTATTTTATAAAAATCCTTAGCCTTCTAAGGTTACCAATCCATATACAAACTCAATCCAATTCTAATTAGGGTGTGTGCTCAAGATTTTCCATGTGTCCTCCCTTTCCTAGCCTTTCATCTTCCCCCAATTTGAGTAGGAACCCATTTAGCTTCCCCAGATCACATGAGTGCCCTCTTGGATGCTCTATTTCGACCTGACATGTCATATATGTCATATTTCAGCCTTCATATATTATTTTTGTCATATGTGTCATAACATCTTCATCATTGTTGTCATAGAGCTAGGGAATCTAGTCCAAGTGTCTCATTAGCTCCAAAATGACTCTTCCTCTCTGATGTAAGTTACATTTCCTTCCAAATTCGACATATGATGCATATTGCCAAGTGTATTATCCTTATAACCCATCCAAGAACATTTAGGCTTCCTATGGATTCGAAATTGCAAGAGGAGGATGCCACGTGGCATAGAAAATCTAGCTTGTGTGGATCCCACATCCTCCATGTGTCTTCATGATCAATTTCCACTTTGATTTTCCCTTGTATTTATTTATTTATCTCCTTTATTAAATATTTATTCCATTCTAATTTTCAAAAATCATTTATTTTCCCCCTTATTTCAAATCCCAAACCTTCCACCCCAACCTAGGAAACTAGTAATTTTTCTTCCTTGGCAATTATTTGACCCTTAGCATCAATTTGACAAACTCTCATGAATATGGTAAATGTGATTAGGCCATTGTGACCCAATGAAAAATTTGGGGCATGAAAAATCCTCCCTTCCCAATATTTCTTTTCCTCAAGCAATTTCAAACATAGGTGTTGAAGAACCCGCTTTCTGTATGATTCTTTGAAGTTGCCACTAAGTTTCCCAACTTTGACTCTTTGAGATTCCATGAATATTTTTGAGAGGAAATAGAATGATTGCTGCTACACTAATCTGATTAAAATAACTTTATGAAGTGGGGAATCCATCTCCGATACTGCTTGTTTCCCAAAAAAATTGAAATCAATGGGACTAAAAACTATCCCAGGGTCCCATTGCTTGTATTGCACTCCAACAATTAAGAGTTCTCTCCAACACATACCATTAGGAAAGAGAATTCTGGGATCCCATTTTATTTTATGCATTCTTCCAAACATCATGAGTACATAATATATATCATCAAAGTACATAACAACATCATACAAATGTATCTCAAGAAGGTACCTCATCAAAGAATCATGAAAGTGCTTATACCTCCAAGTACCGTAGACCACCATTTTCCAAGTGCATACAAGCTTCAAGTGACCAATAAAATCTGATCCAATGACATAGGTGAGGATCCCATGTCCCATAATGCTGTTCCAAAATTATGTGAGATGCATCAAAATATTTAGCCATGTATTCTTTCATCCAAGAAGTGAATGAAGAATCTCTGCTAAAATCTGAACCAAATAATGAGCAGAAAAAACAAGGAGACTTCAAATGACTCAAAGAAGTCTCACCCATACATCCATGAATGAGAGAATCATAAAGATATAACAAAGTATGTGGCTGGAAACAAAAAATTTCTCCAATCATAAATCTATTCACCCCAGTGTTGGATGAATTTCCTCCAACATCAAATGAACCAAGTGTTGAGAAAGAAAAACCATGAGTCTTCAAGTGACTCAAATGCATATCATAGGCGCATCCATGTATATGTGCATCATCATAAATTAACAAAGGATGCTGCTGAAAATGTGCTCCAACCATTTCATCATAAAAATTAAATCTAGGAGTTCCATACTCCTCATGTGGCACCATAAAAAAGAACCCTTTCACCCATACTTCATTGAGACTAATGTTGCAAAACATGGAATTGTAGGATGTAGGAGAATGAACTAACTGACCCAAATGATCAAAAAGTGCATAAGGATCATCATCTTAAGGATCCATATGGGTAGTATCATGCATCTCATTCAAAAGTGTGAAACCTTTGTCATAGATTGGTTCCAATGTATAGGAATCATGCTCTTCTTTAAAAATTGCATAACCTTCATCAAGAGACAATTCAAATTCCTCTTACACCACATCATGTGTTTGGATATATTCAAGTTCATATTCAAACACATCAAGCACATTCAAATTTATACATTTCTCATGATCCACCATGTCATGAGAATCCTCAAAGCAATCTACCATTTGACAATCTGAAACACATGAGGAAGAACAAGTATCTTGAAACTTTTCAAGAAGTTGCTCATTTTGAATTTGGATATTATGAATATCCTTATTATTATTCAAATATGATTCATGTAAACATTCATTAAGCTCAACCAAATTGTTTCTATCAAAAATAAAATACATGAAATTACCTTCAATGTTGCACATTGCTCTTTGAATCTTCTCCATGTCTTCAAGGAAGGATGGATCCTCCAATGAAGATTTTTTCCAACAAGAATTTGACACCAATGCTTTAGTGTCATGTCACGTATTCTAAGGGCCTTTTGGATATTATTTTCATTCATCTTTAAGGACCCTTCAATAAAATGAGGCTCTTGCAAATGGACCTCCTCAACCTCTTCCTTCTTGCTTGGACCAACTTCATGAAGCTCAAGTGGTGATGGGGAAGTTGATCTTGTTTCTTCTTCAACTGCTACAAGGTCTTAATTTTCATGTTTACTTGAAATTTGGCTTGCAGCAAAATTTTGAAATATTATCTCTATGTCACCAACATAGAGCTATGAGAACCCATTAGTAGGTACTCCTTCATAGTTCAAGCATCCATCAATAGATGCTCTTTGTTTTATTTCCAAGGTAGAATTCATCTCAAAATGATATTCAGTATTTTCAATAGAAACATATCCATAATCATGTGATGTCTCTTCATCTTTTTCAGAGTCACTTGGGAGTGAATTTATATCCTCTTCATGTACTGCTTCTTCTACTTCACCTATTTCAGAACTAGGTGGTTCATGGGTCTCCTCCTTTTGCTCCTTCAAGCAAGATGATGCATTTTTCCCCTTGGTTTTATTAAGATAAATATATTTTATCCAACCTTGGATAGCCAAAAATTCAAATCCTTTCATAATATTCTTGGTCATGTCTTCAAAGATAGGTTCCATGGTTTTTATATGCTCCTTACCATCATATGAGGTTCCCTTTTCATCCCTAGTCATAGTTTCCTCTTCAACAAAAGCACTTTTGAGTTTCAATATCTAATGGTGGTCCCTAAATTATCGTCCTCATAAATATCAGACCACATCAGGTGCAAATATCATGCTCTGATACCATCATAGTGTCCCTTTTCAATAAATTTTATTAAATGACCAATTTCTCACTTTTTCCTCAGTTTCGACCCTTGACTAGTTTTGATGTCTAGGTCTCCAAATTGGCCTAAATGCTCCCAAATATTATCAACGTGCATATGAATGATATTAAGACTTAAATATTATGTTCAGATATGATTTATAACCCTAAAATTACTTCTTAAAAATATTTTATATTCTGATCAAAGTAGGAGCCTTTACTAGCAAATTGGGGCTCTAATTCCCCCTGGGTAAATGCTGGAAATGGCTTCTCAAATGCTCCCAAACCCACTCTAATTTATGAACAGATGCAAAGGATGTTTAAGAGAAATTTTTAATATATCATATGCATCATTATTCATTTTATACAGGCTGTTATGACCCTCTCCCAAACAACTACAAAATCACTAATTCGACCCTTGGGGAAATGGCACCAAATCTTCTCCAAATGCAATTAAAATGAGTAAAATGACCTCAAATTCTTAAGTGATGAAGATGAAACTTTTAATAATAATAAATTAAAGTCCATTCATAATAAATATATCAGATATACATTCTTCCATTTGAAATAATCAGCATTATCATGGCATAGATCAATATAGTGGGGAAATGGTCATTGTTTGCTCATTAATAATCACTTTTCCATACAACCATTTGATATTTCAACCTGATACTTTATGATAATTAAGAATAGAGTATATTTATATTATTAAAATCATTAGTTGACAATTAAAATCTCCCCCAATTCGAAATCATCAGCATTACAATGGTTCACAACAAGATAGTGGGGAAATGGCACTATTTCTTCATTGTTTAACATTTTACATGAAATATTTTGGTATTTCAACCTGAGAGTCTTCAAAATTTGAAATACATATAATTTACAATAGAACATAAAATAACGGTGCATTAGAATCTTCCCATAAGATATCAATATCTCACCCAAAGCGCAATCCCTCCATGAGCAAGAATATGCAATAAAAGATGGGAATGGTTGAGAGAAAGTGTTGCACTAGAAGGAACCATGAGATTCCCTATATATTACACCTGAAAATACAAACTCCATTGAAGCTCCATGAAATATCTGAGTGGCCTCTCCAAATACCAACTTGGATGGGAATCTTTCACCCTCGAAATTGGCTAAGGCAAGAAACTAGCCATCCACTAACTCTCTCAATTCACAAATGCAAATTTATCAAATGATAAAAATATTCTCTCTTGGTTGATCCATATATTTTATAAAAATAATTATCTTTATAAGGTTACCAATCCATCCACAAACTCAAGCCAATTCGAATTAGGGTGTGTGCTCAAGATTTGCCATGTGTCCTCCCTTTCCTAGCCTTCCATCTTCCCCCAATTTGAGTAGGAACCCATTGAGCTTCCCCAAATCACATGAGCACCCTATTGGATGCTCAATTTCAACCTGACATGTTAGACATGTCATATGTCATCCTTCATATCTGATTTTTGTCAAAGGTGTCATAGCATCTTCATCATTGTTGTCATAGAGCTAGGGAATCTAGTCCAAGTGTCTCACTAGCTCCAAAATAACTCTTCCTCTCCAATGTAAGTTAAATTTCCTTCCAAATTCGACCTATTATGCATATGGAAAAGTGTATTATCCTTATAAATCATCCAATAACATTTAGGCTTCCCATGGATTCAAAATTGCAAGAGGAAGATGCCATGTGGCATAGAAAATCTAGCTTGTGTGGATCCCACATCCTCCATGTGTCTTCATGATCAATTACCCCTTTGATTTTCCCTTGTATTTATTTATTTATCTCCTTTATTAAAAATTTATTCCATTCTAATGTTCAACCATCATTTATCATCCCCCTTATTCCAAATCCCAAAGCTTCCACCCCAACCTAGGAAACTAGTAATTTTTCTCCTTGGCAATTATTTGACCCTTAGCATAAATTTGAAAAACTCTCATGAATATAGTAAATGTGATTAGGCCATTGTGACCCAATGAAAAAATTGGGGCATGAAATTCTTTCAACCCCCCTCCCAAAAAAAAGAGTCACATGAATTGGACTTTTGGGGGCGGTTGTTTTAAAGTCACCCCCAAAAGTAAAATTGGAAATTTGACATTTGGGGGGTGGTTGTTTTAAATTCGTGGGAATTTGACTTTTGGGGGCAGTTATTTTAAAGCCGCACCCAAAAGTAATGAGAATTTGGACTTTTGGGGGTGGTTGTTATAAATCCTCCCTAAAAATTCCGGTTGTTTTAAAGTCGCCCCCAAAAGTAAAATTGGAAATTTGACATTTGAGGGGCGGTTGTTTTAAATTCACGGGAATTTGACTTTTGGGGGCAGTTATTTTAAAGCCACACCCAAAAGTAATGCGAATTTGGACTTTTGGGGGCGGTTGTTACAAATTCTCCTTAAAAATTCCAATTCCTGTGACTTTTTTTTTGGTGGGGAGGGGGGGGGGGTCTTTCCGACCGCCCCTTCCCCTCCCCTCCCCCCCCAAAAAGTCATGAGAATTGGCTTTTGGTTTTTTTTAGACCGCCCCCAAAAGTCAAATTCCCAGGAATTTTGAGGGGGAATTTTAAGAATCGCCCCTAAAGACCTATACATTTTTTTTTTACGGGGGGCATGGTGGGGGGTATAAAAAATGCCACAAGCCAAAACCGCCCCTAAAAGGGTGATCTGTTGTAGTGGAAAGGTCACAATTATAGAAGTTTCAGACTGATGTGGCTCGGTATAAGCCAGATGTACATTGGGGGCCTGTTGGCCCTTATAAAATTCAAACATAATTCTTCCAAAATTCTACTCATAAAGGTGAATATTCATTTCACACAATGGAAGAAGCTGCGATGGAAACAATCGTGATAGAAGGAACCATGACATAAGAGGAATAAAGAAGTCGAAAACCAGAGTTTGACTGATTTTGCGGGAAGAGTTAGTTATACTAAAAGCTTTATTTTAGTAATAAATCATGATTGTATTTTAGGACAATAGTGCCTATTTTTAGAGATAATTGAATGTATTAAAATAGAAATACATCCTCTCGACTAACAGTTGAGAGTCATTTGATGGTTGGTTCAATAATTATAAAATCAAAAAAGCTTATAAAAGCACCAACCTAAGATGTGTGTGGGTTGGTCGTTAGAGTGGGTCGGAGATCAATCAAAGGAAAGAAGAGGATTGATCCAGGCTATGTGCATATCAAACATTTAGAGAGAGAGAGAGAGAGAGAGAGAGAGAGAGAAATCAGAGAGAAAGAGATGAGATAAGAATGTATGCATTGTAAAGAAGATCTAAAATAAGAGTATGCAAGATGAGTGCGTATACCAAAGGTGCTAAGCCAATTCTCATGACAGATGAAGAGAACCTTTGTAGTTTTTCTTGGATGGGTTTCCACGTTATATCTTGCCTCTATGTGTTTAATGTGTGTTTTGTGTCGAATGCATAATTAATTTAGATGAGCTTATCTAAATGTGTCGCACATACTTAATGGTGAATGAACTTATATATGTGTCACATCTATACTTTTTAAATATCTGGTAAGGCTTTATGTTATATGTTGTTATCTATGTCGACAGAATGGTAGATAACTATCTTGAATGAATGAATAGAAACATGAGTATAATTATTGGCTTCAGTCGAGTAATCTAATAATTCTGTAAGAGTGAAATCCCCGATATAACTGTAGAAACCTGGTTATGGCAGTCCCCATAAGATATCCCGGGTGAGACTTCACCTGCATCGTAGGTGTTGCTAACAGAGTCCTACTCTGTCGAGATGATATCTTGGGTCTTGCTGATAACTAAGGATATGAACCTGGGTCGACTGAAAGTAAACTAACAAATATGGAAGTGAGGGTAATTCTCTAATAATAGATGGGTAATTGGATAAGTGAGGGATGTTGCTCAAATTTTTGGCAAGGTCATCCTTCCCATCAAGTGATGAATAGCTCCATCCCAAAAATTCTTGCTTCATTGATATCTATACAAGTGTTTTTCAATGGATGAGAAGGGCATGTTCCTTGATGTGTATCGGTGTGCAAGGGAGTTATGGTACATGGGAGGGAGGGAGCGATCAAGAAGTTCATTACTTCTACATCTGTGATAATGGCAAGAAAAAAGAGCCTTGAATTTTCCTCTTGATTCATTAAATTGATTTAAAAAATGAAAATGAGGGGTTCTACTTGAGATACCCTCCACCTTTCCTCCATGGAATGTCTTTGGGGTGATTCATGGAATGAAATCTTGGTGTTTGGAGGAACTTTTCACTTTCTTTCAATTTCCTCTGCCAAAGGATATGGATTTGTTTTCCATCTCATCATCATTAAAGTTTCTTATCTACTAAGCATGATAGAAATGGACCTACATGAATTGTTGGGATAGATATTTTGTTGCATGATGAGTTTTGCTAGGAAAAATGATGCACTTAATCCTTATGTTATCAAGGTTTTGATGATCAATTAAGAGTGTACAATCACTGTTAGCTCTCCAGAAAACTCCTCTAGGTTGCAGCTCAAGGATTCCTGGTAACTTCAATATTTTTAATGGTTTTCCCAATGGATCAAGTCAGATGACCAATAAGACCTCACTCACTCAAGACATGCATAATACTCAATCAAATAGATGAGGCTTCTAACTATCAATGTTTAGAGGGTTTGTATTAAAGGTGAATAAATGAAGAACTCACTATGCTGGCAGTTTCATATATAAGGCACTCACATATGAATGGCTAATCATAACAAGGATGTTAGGATATTTAGACACTTAGGAGTTAGTTAAGATCAACTTGTGTAATATATCCATTTGGTAAAAGTGTGTTTCTTTAGTATGCATTAGTATGCATTTGTAAATATTCTAATCCGACGGTCACGATATGTTCTAGACATAGAGTAATCTAACGATTCAACTTCTCTTAGATCATACCTACCATTGATCCGTGGCTTAACACCCGATTGGTATATGATCTCTATTTAAAGAGCATAGAGGGTCCTTGGCTAGTTGATCGATTATGAGAAGCTCATATGTAACTTTATTTATTTTGCATAATAAATTGCTCCAAGTAGCTATTTGGATGGGGCCGTGGACTGTTTCCCTCTCGAGGGTTTTAACCACATGACAAACATTGGTGTGTTGATCTGTGATCTATTTGTGTGAAGTGGTTGCTCAAGTTTTTCGGTCTTTTGGGAGTAGCCTGTGTACCCGAACATGGTATCAGAGTGTTTATGAAGAGCCGCTTTCGGTTTTGATCAAGATCTGGAACCGGTGTTGCCGAAACTTTGAAAGGGTTTCTGGTTCTGGATTTTTTATGCATTTGTGGCCTATGGGAGCTATTCCATTACGTCTGGAGCACCGTTTCCATTGGGAAATAGTTTTTGTTTCATCGAAAACTATTTACGTTTGTTCCAGAAACACCCATTTCGGCAAATCTGAAGGTATAATGTTACAGTGACAGATTTTTTTTTTTTTTTTAAATCTCTCATATTTTATCGGTTTTATTATTAGATATTTACTGTTTTAGTCTCATACTGTTGCCTTCCTTGGCTGCGTATGCTCTTTGCCCTGCACCTTGAGCGATCGCGGCAAATCAGAAACAGTAAGGGAAAGTTTTTTTTTCTTGTCTTCTCGGCTACGTATGCTCTTTGCCATGCACCTTGTGCGATCACGATAAATAAGAAACAGTGAGAAAACTTGAAAACATAGACTTTCTGGGTAAGCTAACGAAGATCTAACTCCATTGTGTGGAAAAAGTTTTTTTTGTTTTTTGTTTTTTTGTGATTTGCAGAAAAAAAGGGCAAGCACAGAGAATGAGAGAGAAGAGTTAGGAAAAAAAAGCCTCCTTCCTCTTTCCATTCTTTTATGTACCTTTTAAACTTAACTCACTTGGTCCAAAGTTGCTTTATTCCTTAATAGGTCTTGAGTTCAAGTCTTATTAAGCTACTTTTTTAGTGCATGCAATTTCTATTTTCAAGTTACTTTATTGTAAAAGTGTATCTCACATAAATAAAATAAAATAAAAAGTGAGTCACTTAAGTCTTTTAATTTATTGCTACACTATTTAAAAGTAACATTATTGTAAAAGTGAATATCACTTATTCTACAAAAGTGATTCACTTAAAAGCAACTTTATTGTAAAGTGATTGTCAAAAGTTGATCTTGGGAATAGGGGGGTTCTTTTTTTTAGTTGGTCAAGTTAATATCTGCCACGTCACTATTGGGGATGTCTTCAACATTTTCTTTGATCAAGCATAACTTCATCATCCAGAATCAGTTTTTAGTGCTGTTTTGTTAAAACCGCATATTTTTTCGAGCTCTTTGCATCCAGACAATTAGATTTTGTTTTTTCAGCCATTATTTTACAGTATGGCCGTGCCTTGTGATATTGTACTTACAAGTTCTAACTATTTCTCATGGAAATCTCGTATGGAGGATGTTCTGCGAAGTAGGCGACTTTTCAGGATAACCTCAGGGAAAGAAACAGAACCCACTGATGATGATAAACAAATTAAATGGGCAAATAGATGTGATGAAGCTCATGGATTGATTGCGATGCCAATATTTATTGATTTGCGATTCCACATATCTGGAATTGATGAACCTGATATAGCTTGGGAAAAGTTGGAATCTGTGTTTGGTAAACACAATGTAATTCGGGGTCATCAACTTGAGAATGAGTTGATTTCCTTGAATCCAAATGATTTTTCATGCATTCAAGACTATTTACCTAAGTATAAAACTCTTAGACTCTTATGTGCAAAATGCAAGATTAAGAAAGAAGGAAAATAATGTATTTACCATATTCTTTCCAAACTTGGACCTGCATATTTTGTTTTTGTATCTACATTCTACTCCATGAAAGAATCCTTGATTTTAGCTAGCTATCAAGAGCTTAGTCTTGACTCCTTTTGTGATTCCTTAATTAGAGAGCAAGATAAGCTCATTCATCTTGGAATAATTAACAATGCAGATACATCTGGGAAAGCCTTATTGTCCCAATAGAAAGAAAAGTCCAAGCCTCCCAAGAAACAGAATTTTCACAATAATAAGCCAAACAACAAGGGTCCCAAACCCTCTCAGTCAAATCCTTCTTTAAAAAATGACAAAGGATCAAAGCCAAAAGAAAATAAGAATGAGCTTCATTGCAATTTTTGTGGGAAAGATAATCATGATGAATCTAAGTGTTTCAAGAAGATGGTAGCCTTAGAAGCAACAATGAAGAAATACCACATCAGCCTAGATTCGTCTTCAGAATCTAACTCTCATGGACATGCACTTTGTGCTTCTGGTTACTCTTATACTACATCTTCTTCTTCTACTTCAAATGAATGGCTTATTGATTCTGGAGCATCTTATCATATGGCTAAGGATCAAGCCATG
>LPNX010793370.1:689214-701355 GCA_001517045.1 Pseudotsuga menziesii | reverse complement strand
GTAACACCAAACAAATATTTGTTGGTGATGATAGATCTCTAAGTGTTGTAGGATCTGGAATAGTTCCAGTAGAAAATGGTCATTTCAGTGATGTACTATGCGTTCCAAAAATTTCCTGCAATTTGTTATCAGTCTATCAAATTACTCATTCAGGTGAAGGTAAAACTGTGAAGTTTACACCTCACCAAGTTGTAATCAAGGATTTTAAAAATCCTCAAAATTTCCTTGCTACTGGAACTGTTGATAATATTACCAGGTTGTACAAATTTAACAACTTTGGGTCATCACCTTTTCCTTCAGTTTTTGTTGCTCATAGTGATAACTTGAGCAAACTTTGGCATGAGCGATTTGGTCACTTAAATTATCGCTCATTGCAACAACTATGTAAAGACAATATGGTGACTGGTCTTCCGCTGGTATCTTGCAAGGATGGTGTTTATTCCGGTTGTGTACTCAAAAAACATCATCGGGATAGTTTTGAAAAACGTGCCTCTTGGCACGCCTCGGTTCCCTTGGAGCTTGTGCATAGTGACTTGTGTGGTCCTCTTCCATCTGCTTCCTTTTCTGGTTTCAAATATTTCTTAACTTTCATTGATGAATACTCCAGCCGCACTTGGGTTTACTTCCTAAAACTTAAGAGTGAAGTATTTAACATGTTCTTGGCCTACAAGGCCCTTGTTGAAAAACAATCTGGTCATTAAATTATTAAGTTAAGATCTGACAATGGAGGAGAATATGTTAACAACAAGTTCACTACTTTCTGCACTGAACAAGGAATCCAACAACAGTACACTGTTCCATATACACCACAACAAAATGGTGTAGCTAAATGGAAGAACCGCATTTTAAAAGAAATAGCTAATTGTATGATCCAATCTAAGGGACTAAGTCTTCAATATTGGGTTGAGGCCATAAATTGTGCAAATTACATAGTTAATCGCACACCCACTAAATTTTTACAAGGTATAACACCGAAAGAAGCATGGAGTAAAATTAAACTAGATGTAAGTCACTTTCATGTGTTTGGTTGTGAAACATGGGCTCACATTCTGGATGAAAAACAGAAAGCATTGCAGCCTAAAAGTGAAAAGTGCATATTTGTTCGATATTCAGAAGATGTAAAAGGTTATAGACTTCTCTAGCCACATTCTCATGATATAATCATTAGAAGAGATGTTAAATTTGATGAAAATCTCTTGGCCTGCGAGCCTAACTTGACGGGTGTTCCATCTTTAGCCTGCAAGCCTGATTCGACGATTGTGCCTTCTTCTTATTCTTCCAACTTCCTTGACAGGTTTCCAACTCCAGTTTCTGATGATGACATTCAGGATGAAAATCCACCTCCACCTGCTCATGTTCCTCCAATTGCACCAACACCAATGCTTCCTCGATGGGTCCATTCAACATGTGAAGCAGCTAGTGATCTTGGTGGTGATCCGAGAGATAAAAGTCGAACGCGTTCTCAGTTTTGGTGAGCCTCTTCTCTTTTGGCTCAAGTTTCCAAGAATCATGATCCAGAAACTTTTGTAGAAGCTTCAGGAAATCCAGATTGGGATGCAGCTATGGATGAAGAATATCGTTCCTTAATGGCAAACTATACTTGGGATCTTGTTCCTCTTCCAAAAGGAAGAAAACTTGTTAGATGTAAATGGGTCTACAAAAGTAAGTATCCATCCGATTGAAGTGTTGAAAGACTTAAGGAAGGTTAGTTGCCAAAGGTTTTCGCCAAGTTGAAGGGATTGACTACAATGAAACCTTTGTTCCTGTCGCAAAAATGAATTCCATCCTCCTTGTTCTTTCCCTTGCAGCCTTACATAACTGGGAAGTCCAACAAATGGATGTCAAGTCTGCCTTTTTACATGGTGATTTACAGGAGGAAATTTATATGGAACAACCTCCTGGATATGTTCAGGATAACTCTAGCCTTGTCTGTCTCCTTAAGAAATCCTTATTTGGCCTTAAGCAAGCTCTTAGAGCTTGGTATGCCAAAATGGATAGCTTTCTCCTTAACACTAGTTTTTCTAAATGCCATTCTGACCCCAATGTCTATACTAAGAAAGTAGGAAACCATCTCATCATACTTACTCTTTATGTTGATGATCTTATCCTTACTGGTAGTGACCCTAAACTTATAACCCATGTGAGATCTAGTCTTAAGCAAAATTTTGAAATGTCAGACTTAGAACATTTGCATTATTTTCTTGGTCTCCAAGTCTTGCAAACCAAAGAAGGAATATTTCTTTCCTAATCTAAGTATGCTTGTGACCTTCTTCATCGCTTCCACATGGAAGATTGTAAACAACTCCTTCTCCTTTCAAGTCTGGAGTCAAACTTTCTGCCACTTGTACTTCCCCTGAAGTAGATGCCACTTTGTATCATGAGCTTGTTGGTAGTATTTTGCACTTGACTCATTCTCGTCCTGACCTTTCCTTTGCTGTTAGTCGTGTTTCCCATTATATGCAAACTACTCATGAAAGTCATTGGAAAGCAACAAAAAGAATACTTCGATATATTTGAGGTACAAATTAGTTTGAGATTCATTACGGTACAAGGGGAGAAACCTTTGTTGGTTGGTTTCACTGATTCACATTGGGTCGGCGATCCTGATGATCGAAAGTCTACTGCAGGTTATGTTTTCAGTCTGGGATCTGGACCTATCAATTGGGCTTGTAAGAAACAACAAGCTCTTGTTCTTTCTTCAGCAGAAGCATAATATCGAGCTCCAGTTAATGTCATTTAGGAAGCTTTATGGCTTCGACAGATCCTTTCAAAGTTTCAATTCGAGCAGCAACAACCTACTCCACTTTGGTACGACAATCAAAGTGCCATCAATATTGCCAAAGGTCTAGTTATACATCAGTGCATAAAACACATTGAGCTGCACATGCACTTCATCAAAAATCTTGTTCATGATAGTGTTATTGAATTTCTCTATTGCCCTACAGATGATCAAGTTGCAGACATCTTCACCAAGTCTCTTATAGAAGCAAAGTTTTCTAAACTTCGGTCTATGTTAGGAGTTTAGGAATGTGTCCTTAACGGGGGATAGGCTCTAATGTCTCCTTCCTTCTTCTAATAGTGTCCCTTTTGTAAATCCTTCAATCCTATCCCAAGTTGTTCTTAAGGGGGGATGTTAGGATATTTAGACACTTAGGAGTTAGTTAAGATCAACTTGTGTAATATATCCATTAGGTAAAAGTGTGTTTCTAGTATGCATTTGTAAATATTCTAATCTGATGGTCATGATATGTTCTAGACATAGAGTGATCCGATGGTTCAACTTCTTTTAGATCATACCTACCATTAATCTGTGGCTTAACACCCGATTGGTCTATGATCTCTATTTAAAGAGCATAGAGGGTCCTTGGCTAGTTGATCGATTATGAGAAGCTCATATGTAACTTTCTTTCTTTTGCATAATAAATTTCTCCAAGTATCTATTTTCCTGGGGCTGTGGACTGTTTCCCTCTTGAGGGTTTTAACCATGTGACAAACATTGGTGTGTTGATCTGTGATCTATTTGTGTGAAGCAGTTGCTCAAGGTGTTCGGTATTTTGGGAGTACCCTGTGTACCTGAACAAAGGAAAGATACTTGTAATTCATCTCATCAACACAGAGATAGGATGAAAGCTATCTGGTATTAGACAAAAAGATTAAACCTGAATCAAACATTCAAGCACAAGTACAGAACAAAAAAGAGATGGAACCTAAACATATAATGGCAAAAGAGATTATATTAAATGATGAAGAACATGAGAAGATTGATTACTATAAGGGTCTGAAAGTCTCTGAAGTCGAACATTTTCTTCAACATTAGTCACAGGATTTATAGCCTTTACAAAATTTATTTGAGATCCTGAAAAATTGGATTGAATTTACTAAAAATAGATAAACATAACTATTTTGCAAAAATTAGGTCAAAAAACCTAACTTAAGTGCTAATCTACCTAATTCCAACACTTTCTTACTCCTCGAACTCTTTAATAACTACAGTGAACATTGAATTAGAACTCGGACTTGCTATCTGGCAGACGAGTCACACTTTATTAGAGTAGGTAGGGTTTGTGACCTTACTTCACCTCACTGGCACCTTCAAAACTGGAACAGACCCAAGATACTAGTGCCTTTAATTAATTTTCAACCTTATGAATCATCCATGAGGTATTTGGATCAACCAAAGTTGGTTCTGTGTGGAACTATGCCATTTTGCACTATTCTGTGCTTTCGGTGGCTAAGAAAGCAAAATTATGGGTCTGTAAGCTACCGAAAGCTCTGACTTCGGTGGCTAATGAACAACTGTACTATTCTCCTAAGCCACTTAAAGCTCGGTTTCTTCAAAATTTAATAAAAATTTTAATCACCCTTTGTCATGAGGCTTTACAGCTTCAATTCTGACCTTCTGGTATTTTCACAACCTGCATAGGGTTTGGAATAGCAGTAGCATCATAGGCTGCCTCTGGGTCCTGAAAGCTTATTGCTGCCTCTGCTAGGGTTTCCAGTGCAAGATGTGCTTGAGATTTAGGTTTTGAATTCTTTGTCTACAACCTTGACAACCTGATCTTCTTGTAGAGCATGGTGTTGTCCTTAATTAATCTTAGATTTATTTTTTGCAGCAGGATATACATCCCTCTCATTCCTAGAAGAGAAGCATGCAATTTAGTGATTATTTTGGTTAATCTTGCATTAGTTCTTTTGACTTCTCTCTCTAGGACCTCAAGTTCATATACTTTCCCTAATAGATGGTTGATTCTCTGGTACCTAGGTTTGCTAGAGGAATCCCCTGTCACTTGTTCAACTAGATCCTCCCTTGGTGTAGGTGAGGGAAACTCCTCATGCTCTGCTGCAACCTGTTTTGTTAGGTCAACTCCCTACTCTTCTTCATCCTCAGAATCAGTGTATGGTAGGTTGAGGATATTTTTACCTTGTGCTAAAGCCTCCTCCTTCTCTATTCTGTTACTGAAGTCTAGGTTCTTTTTGGCCTTCTTAAAAGCTGGAGAGTTCTATTCAACTGCAATTGGGGAGATGGCTCTCCTCTTCCTTTTGCCACTTCTGGGGGTGGAAGACCTTTTTGAAGGGGAATTAATTTTTTCCTCTGGATGCAATTCTGTGTCAAACTCACTCCAGAATAACAAGAATGTCCAGGAAACGTTTCTCCTTTGCAACATCTCTAGGACAATTAGCTTGATCAAGCCATGGTGATATAACCTTCCTGCAATCTTGGTTGGCTCGACCCTAACCTGATGATCCATTTTAGTCAGGATTTTGTAGAGGTAAAAAGGTAGGTTCAGGGGGTTCATGCCAGTGAAATGATTCATTAGTTTGAATTGGTATATCATTACCCTATTATATTTTCCCTCATAGGTTATGCAGACTAGGATTGCTTTCAACAGGTGCTACCATTTTTCCTCTAGCCAGGATGTAGGTATGCTCTTCTTCCATATGAGGTTTTTTTGCTCAGGTTGCAGGTGAGACCTAAATTCTATGTTCTTTGTGATAGTGGTTTTAAACCAATTTTCCCCAGTCCTTGGGAGCTGTGTCACTTCAACTACCAAAGCTTCATCCACTTGGAATTCCTCTTTGCCAATTATTGCCTTTAAGCCATCAAATGTGAGGGAAAATGATTTTGCCACTTGCTGATGAGATCCCTGAACCTTTTCACAAAATCTGTAGCATCATGCATCCTTGAATAGCTGGCATACCTATGGATGTTCTTCTAGGTAACCAATTTCACCCAACTCTTCTCTTAGGGCAGGTCCCCCTCTTTTCATCCTTTAGACTGCTTTTGTACATGCAAATTGGAAAAAACAAGATTTGGGGAAGACAATTATGGCGCAGGGGTTCAGGAAGCCTGGCTCAGTAAAACACATGCAAAAAATGGGAAATGGATTAAGGAGGGGTTTTCACTGGCTTCAATGTTTTTTCTTTTTTACTTGACAATTGGGACTTGAACCGGATGATGGAGTTGTCTGATGAGACCCGTGCACTGGCATAGTGCCTGGAATGTGATTATTGGAGCTGAAAACATGATGCTTGTGATAGTTAAACTGCAGACCTGGGACAAGTGGAGGGATGAGAGGGTTAAGGTTCAGATATGTCACCTTTCTTTCAAAATGACACCTCCTACCAACTCATGATTGACTGCAGATCTTGTTTTTTCAGCAGTTAACAACTTGATGCTAACGCTTTCCATGCTGATGGTATTTGATTGTGATGGATGCGCTAACTGTTTTCCCCTTTTGGAGCTTTAGATGGTTAAGGTAGTCCTGGATCCAATTTTTAAGCTGCCAAAAGTTGGGCTTTTTGGTGGCAAATGAACGTTGAGATGTTTGCCTAAGCCACCGGAAGATGATCTTCAAAAATTTCATTAAAAAATGGAGTCATGAGCTTTCAGTGGTTAAGGTAGTCCTGAGTCCAATTTTCAAGCTGCCAAAAGTTGGGCTTTTCGATGGCTAAGGAACATTGAGATGTTCGCCTAAGCCACCGAAAGATAAACTTTGAATTTTATGAAGAAACAGAGTACAAGGCGTTCCAACTTTATTAAACACACAAAAAAATTTCATAATGTGTACTGAAATCTTGATCACTATGCAAAAATAAATATT
Organism: Pseudotsuga menziesii; assembly: GCA_001517045.1. NCBI lineage: Eukaryota > Viridiplantae > Streptophyta > Pinopsida > Pinales > Pinaceae > Pseudotsuga > Pseudotsuga menziesii. Next base: position 694,753 of record LPNX010793370.1, on the reverse strand, counting down.
ATGAGTCTGACCTATTGAAGACTAATTTATTTAGGAGATAACATCTTGCTCCTACTTGGGGATGGGAACCTTCCTATGAGGTCCCATGAACCTCAGACCAAATCCCTTTCCTGAAAAAATAAGAATTAAACTTATCTTCTACTGTTCCATTGGTCATGGAGTTATTTTGCAAAAACAAAAAACAAAAATAATATTTTACAATAATAAGGCTTTGAAGCCTTAGATGAAATAGAGTTTCAGAAATTGCCCATTGACTGGGCCATCAAACACCTCCTCGCCTTCCAGATTTTGCAGTTTGAAAGTGTTGTTCTGTTGCACCTGATCTATCACAAAAGCGCCTATCCATAGAGAATCAAATTTACCATGCTTTCACTTGTCCTGCCTGACAGCATCCCATTTCAAAACCCAGTCTCCAACCTGAAAATTGTCCACCTTTTCCTTCTTGTCAAAAATACTTTTAATATTCTTTTGGTGAGCTTTTGACTTCTCCACCAACTGTTCACTGACTTGTTGTAGCTCAACCAAATCAAGCATCCTCCTTACCATGTCATTCGGTTCATCCCGCTCCTTCTGAAAGAACTTGGCTACTAGTAGAATCAGCTGAATGGGAAAAATGGCCTCAGTACCATAAACCAACTTAAAAGGAGAATTCCCTATGGATTTTTTGTTGGTCACCCTGTCAGCCCATAGAGAAAACTTTAGCTTAGAATCCTAGCTCTTCTGGTTATTCTCCAATAGTTTTCTGATGATTCTAACTAGGCTCTTATTGGATGACTCAGCAAGGCCATTGCCTTGAGGGTAATAGGAAGTGGAATGCACCAATTGAATGCCCATTGACTCACACATGTTAACCAATGCCCCGGCTTTAAAATTTGGTGCATTATCAGTCACTAGCCTTACTAGGCAGCCAAATCTGATAAATATGTTCTCATATAAAAACTTCATGATGACTTGGTGAGTGGCATTCCTTGTGGGGACTGCCTCTATCCATTTGTTGAAATAATACATGGCTAATAGGATCCACTTGTGCTGACCACTTGATGAAGGATTAATCTCACCTATGAAATCAAGACCCTATTGCTAAAAAGGACCATTCACTACAATAGGTCTAAGGGTCAAAGATCCGAGCTCCTTCTTTCCTATGAACATTTGGCATTTGTCACAGGATTTTCCAAAGGTACACACATCAGAGAAAATAACAGGAAAATAGTACCCAGCCCTCAGAATCTTGTGGGTTGTAGTCTTCCAGTAATGAGGCCCCCCACATGTGCTTGAATGAAACTGATGTATGACTTGAATTGACTCTTCGTTATCTAAGCATCTCAGCAAAACACCAGAAGGATCTTTCCAAAACAACAGCTTATCAATTATACAAAATTTAACAGACTTGAGCTTAAGAGCCCATGCTTGAGTCAGGCTCAGCCCAGGGGGAACTTCTAAACTTTGCAGGAAATGAATAATACCTAAGTACCACTCACATGAATACAATTTCTCAGCCACCTACTGGCTGTCATGTTGCTCTCAACTGCCTCTGTTGCTACCTCTGTCGCTACCTTTATTTGCAGTTTTTTGAACTTATATCAATGAAATTCATTCTCAATAGATCACAATTTTCTTCAGCCATGAGCTTAGCTAGGCCTTGGCCTTTCACTAGCTTGGTGGGATTTACTTCTATGTCAAACTCAACAAGATTGGAAATCCATTTGGCTCTCTTTCCATCAATATCAGGCTGGGTCAAAACGTCCTTCACAATAGCTGAAGGGACATCGGCCAGGACCTTTGCGTGTAGGATGTAAATTCTGAAGGATTTTAGTGACTTGATGAGAGCATAGGATTGTTTCTCAATAGGATCATACTTCAATTCAACATCCCTCAATGTCTTGTTGAAGAAGGCAATGGGGTGATCAAGGCCTTCATCATCTTTCTGTAATAGAATTGCTGCCAATGTGTCATAGGAAGTAAAGGAGAAAATATAGAATCCCTTGGTGTAGTCTGGACTAATCAGACTGGGAGCTTATGATGATAGCCTTCTTAATGGCTTCAAAATAATTTCTTGCTTTCTCTTTCCACTTGATTTCAGCTTCCTTCCTCAACATAGAGGTTATGTGTTTTACCAACTCAGAAAAATTTGGGATAAACCTCCTGACAAAATTTATCTTACCTAGGAATGACTGAATGTCCTTTTTTGACCTAGGTATGGACAACTTCTGGATTGCTTCAACTCAAACAGGATCAATCTTCACACCTTTTGCTGAAACTATGTGACCTAGGATTTTTCCCTCCCTGAGAGCAAATTGAGACTTCTTTGGGTTCAGAGATATCCCAAACTGTCTACATTTAAAAACACCTTCCTCAAGTGCTGCAAATGTTCTTCATGGATGTTGGAGTAAACAATGAGGACATCAAGGTGTATGAGAGCAAACTTTTATTTCAATCCCACAAAATATATGTCCATGGCTCTCTGAAAGGTGGCCCTAGCATTCATTAGCCCAAATGGCATCTTGATATGCATGAAAGTACCCTAGGGAGCGGTAAATGCAGTTTTCTCTTGATCATCAGGGTGTACAAAAACTTGATTGTAGCCAGAGAAACCATCTAGGAATGACATGACACTAGCTCTTGAGACTCTTTGCAATAGATGTTCCATCTTGGGTAAGGGGTAGTTGTCTTTCTTGGAGCATTTGTTTAGGTTTCTGAAATCAATGCATAACCTAATCTCCCCATTTTTATTCCTCACTATCACTAAGTTTGCAATCCATTTGGAATATCTGAGTGGGATTATGATTTTTGCATTGAGGAGCTTTTGGATTTCTTTCTCAATCACTGGCAGTAGGAGGGGACTGATAGGTCTCAGCTTCTATTTGAAAGGGATGGTGTCCTTTTCTAGGGGAATCCTATGTTGGATGATAGCTGTGTCATAGGTTTTCAAATCACTGTATTCCCAAGAAGATACATCAGCAAAATATTTCATAAGACTCCAAAGTTCTGACTTCTGATAAGCAGTCAATTTGGAGGACAAATTTATGAATTTTAGATGACTTTGGCTACCTAGGTTGTGCTCATGGACAACAGGGTATTTCTCCCTTTTCACGGGTTTAAAGAGGACATCATTATGATAAAAAATCTCTTCAAGGGGTACTAGACCGTGAGGTATATAATTGCTAGGCAACTGAACAATATTCTGTTTGCCTATTTTATCTTCTGATTTGGGCCTCTGGGATTCTTCCATATTTAGGTTTTCTTGATCAATATGCATATCATAAAAATCATCTATGACCTGGAGAAATTTATTGAGTTCATCATCATTTTCAAAAAATTTCCAAAATTTCACATTATCAAGGAGGGATGGCCTGTACTTGACTTGGATCTCATAGCTCAGCTTAGGAGGCAAAGGGGGAATGATCATACTTGCAGAGACAACAAGGGAATCAACTAGATGGTTCATAGCTCTAGGTATATAGGAGAGTTCAAAAAACATGAAAGAGTCCCTGAGTTTCCATACGTCATCTATGTATGCCTTCAACCTAACATTATTTGCTTGAAAAGTATTGTTCACCTACTGTATCATGAGATGTGCATCTCCAAATATATTTAGGCACATGATTCCCATTTCCTTGGTAGCCTTCACTCCCAACAACAATGCCTCATATTCTGCTATGTTGTTAGTAGTCTTGAAATCAAGATTATAAGACAAATGTATAGTCTCCTTTGAAGGAGAAATCAGGACTATACCTACACCTGTTGAGGCTTGAGTACTGGCCCCATCAAAAAACATGCTCCAAACAGAGGTGGTTACTTCCTCAGGTGGTTGATAGGTAGTCTTTGTGATATGTATAGGTACTGGCTGAGAATCATCTATTTGTAGAATGCATGCCCCAAAGTCTGTGTCTACTACATAGATGGGATGATTTATAGAATTCTTGGCATTACTGATGATTTAGGTAAACTTATTTTCCCTGTAGATTCTCTTGGTCTCCCCTCCAAACATTGGGATTGTAGCATATGTAAGATCCATCTGAAGGGTACCACGCATCCTTTTACTCCATGAGTGAGACAAAAGGAGGCCAAACTTAGTTTGGATGTCAACCACTACTATGTCCATCACTATGTTTTTTGAAGGCAATTGGGAGAGGTTTATGACAAGGTTTTTGATGAGGCCTAGGCATTTGACCTTTCTAGAGTCAAAAGCGAACAAATCATGGTAGGGTTTTGTAATGTTTAGGCCAAGCTCATCCATCATTGCTTTTGGCATTAGGTTATGGGATGCTCCTGAGTCAAGCAAACAGTTGTGAAGGATCTTGTCATGGATGTTCAAAGATATGTGTAAAGGTGGGCAAGACTCATCCAGCTCTTCAAGCATAGGACCTAGGATTACTATGGGCTTATCATGTTACAAGTTCACAAAGTTAGCATCTATGGGTGTACTTGGATGAAGAGATTTAAGTATGGATGACTTGAAGGCATCATTCTTCATAAGCTCTATCAAGGGAAAAGGGATTTTTAACTTCTGAATTTCTGACTCAATATTGAAAGAATAGGATAATTTGTCAGAATTTCTTACCTCTTGTGGTGGGGATTTGAGCTGAATAATATCATGGGATGATTGCTATAATTGCCTTCACTGCTGTTTTGGGGGAGTAACCATCTTCTTTGCAGGAGTAGCAATCTTTTTAGCAGGAGGAGCAGGCTGCTTTGTAGGGGCAGGACTCTTCTTCATAGGAGAAACAATTATAGATCTCAAATTATAACCTTCTTGATCATCTTCCTAATATAAGGATTCTTCCATGATGTACTTGTTGCACCTGCAACATTTTCCCAAAATTCTGAAAATTTGGGGCCCTCCTTTTCTTGGTTTCATCTCTTTGATTTTAGCTTCTGAAGGTTGAAGCGCTTTTTCGAATCTTGAATGCTGTAAATTGACTGATTTTTCATCGTTTAAGTGCTTAAGAATTTCCATCTAAAATCGAGCCCTTTGTTGTGTTGAAAAACCTTTTGAAGCCTTGGCTCAAATTTTTCTTGCATCGGGAGGTTTTTCATTGGATTGCCCGACCGTTGCGGGCGGCTTCCGGTTTCTTTTTCTCTGTCTTGTCCCGCCGCTGCGGGCGGCTTCCGGGTCATCTTAATCTTTGCCGACCCTGCCGTTGCGGTTCTTCTCCCAATCCTCCTAGCCGTTCATCGCGCCGCTGTAGCGGATGCTTTTTCGATTCTTATTCGGTTTGATCGTGCCGCCGTTGCGGGTGCGTTCCAAATTTGGATTGGGTGTCGCGTCCGTCGTTGCGAAGGAGTGTCGACTCTTTGTGTTGCGGGCGTTGTCTCTCTACCGCATCGGAGGAGGCGGAACACTGTTGTCCCCGCCGTTGCGGATCAGCGTAGACTCTCAAGTCCTCGTCTCCCACCGAACCGTGCTTTGGAGTGTCTTTTCCTCGTTGCGGACCATGAAGTTTGGAGGATGTTCCACCTTTGCGGGGAAGGCCAGACTCTTGGTCGTCCGACCAGGGTTTCCGCCGACGCCCGATATGGGATTCTCGTTCACGGGTTA
>LPNX010793370.1:661208-680206 GCA_001517045.1 Pseudotsuga menziesii | reverse complement strand
TTGGTGAAGATGTGCTACAGTAAACATTATCATGCTAACAACACATTGCACAGCACTTCATGATTAGTAAATTGTTCAGTATGAAAGCTTAAGGTTTGTTGGTATGCACTGATATAATGCTGATACAACTAAAAAGAATAAAATGTTGCATAAAGTTCACAAGTTTGGATTACTCAGTACCATGGTGTTGCACATTCAGGAAGATCTTAAGAAGTCTAAGAGACAAAAAAAGAAGGCCCCAGCAGTAGAGGAGGTTCCTGTAGCAGAAGTAGAAACAAGAATTGAATACATTTATGAGGACACCCAATGTGTCACTGGGGTGGAGCCTGAATACAAATGGGGAGATATTTACAGGATGATCTCCTGCAGGGAAGTCCCAGATATGGGGCTTGAGGAGGCACCCATTTATGCTAATATAGAGAAATCAGCCATTATGAAGGTCGCCACCAGGCCAGATCTATTCCCGTGCTCGGAGTTAATGAGATGGGTGCTACCACATACAAACCACAATTCAATGCTCCTCTGTAACACCCAGGGCCAGGGCTATGCTGCATTTAGCCCTGGATATGTAGCTTTAGCTTATCATCTACCAGAGCCTCAGCTTTTCCTTATGAATGAATGGCTGGACGACCTACGGATGGACCTTGTAGAGACCTTGAAAAGAATGCTCTTACCTGGGAAGATCTTCCGACATAGAGTGACTGAAGATTATGACACTGCCAGTCTCAGGCCCACTTACAGATTCATAGCTTTAATGCTAAATAGAATTTTCGGGAGGGCAAATGGCAGACTGTTCAAGTTTGAATGGATACCCCTAATGTTTTTTGTAGCAACAGAAGGAACCATTTTCAATTGGGCGAGCATAGTATCAAGCAACCTCTCCTCTTGTGTGGCTGCAGCGTTGGAAGGAAAGGAACGAAGAAGATCTGAATTTTACATGAGCTCCATTCTAATTGACTGTATACTATGCCACCAGCATTTCCCCAGGCTCAAATGTGTTTGGGAGAAGGATATGATGCCCGTATATGCAGCATTTAGACTACTGGGAGCTCATCAGTACCACACTTACTATAGAGAAATCTGTGAACAGTTTATCATTCCTTTGCACACTCTCATATTCCGAAAGGAATGCAACTGCATGTCAGAAGAGGCCATTCAGGTCATAGAGGAGTTTGGTGACTATTTCTTGACTGAAAACGGGATGTATTTGAGGATGTTTGGTGGGTCAAAGACCCCTTATCTGTTGCCCAAATATGCAACAGATTATATAGTACACAAGGAGGCTATTAGACAGGTGTATATAGATGGAATTGGTCATTTCCTATTCCAGAAGAAAAAGTCGGCCTACCCTCCTCTGCCTTTTAAGTTAGGTAGTTACAGCTTCGCAAATGTAAAACAAGCTCCTGAGTTTATACAGGAACTAGAAAAATTCCGGTTCAGGGAGATGAGCTTTAGACGAAATGATACTCACGACAGGGTGTCTGAGCATTGTAGGAAACACAAAGTATTTTATGAGTACACTCACCATTTTGACAATGATGAATCCGTGTTCAGGAGGGCCTCTAACATGATAGCGCTCAGCAAGAGATTCAAACCAAAAGGTGGGAAGGAATCTGAGCAGGAGAAGGATGAGCGAGCTAAGGCTGAGGAAACAGCCAAAAGAATAAGGGAGGAAGCCCAGAGACTGGACCAAGAAGCTACAGAATGGATCCAGAAAGGAGAGGAAGAAAAGAGGAAAGCTGCCTAGGAAGTAGCCGAAAAGGTAAAGAGCAGCTGGAGGCAGCCAAGGAGCAGCAAGTGGATCTGCAGCCAGTCAAAGAACACATCCTGGCTCAGAAAGCTAGGATGCTGCAACTGCAAACGGACCTGGAGCAAGAAAGGTGTCAAGTCCTGTAGATTGACGGCAGGCTAGATGAAATATTAGACACAGCTTCTTATTTTGTGGACAGGTCGCAAGACATCCTTGAGGTACTGACTTCAAGGATAACCAGGGTAGAAGAGGATCAAGAAGTCCCAGCTGAGCTACCAGTCAAAGATAAGCAAGCTTTGAAGCGGGACCATGATCTGATAGAGTTTGCTGTTATTACTGCGGAGGAATTCCAAAAGACAGTGAAGAAAACGAAGGGAGCTTGCGCAGAGTTCTTTAGAAGAGCCCTGGTCACCTATAACCGCTGTCAAGTGGAAGCTGAGCATAGGCTACACGAATTCCCTGATCATGATACATTTGCAGGGATGTTGCAAACAAGGCAGCAGGAAAAAGAAGCCAAAGTCCAATGTATCAGAGCCCTCGATGAGACGATCCTGAGAAATGAAATCGGACACACAGCCATTAGTGTACAGCTCTTGGAGGAACAGGTGCATCTGAACACGACCAGGATAGAGGCTATTCAGAAACAAGTAGATAAGTTCGAGCTGAATATACAATTCTTAGAACCCTACTTGTTTGAAGGACTCGCTGCTGAGGCAGTAGCATGGAGGAAGTTTCTGGAAGACCAAGCGGGACCCTCCTCATGATAAGGACCGATCAATTTTGTATAAATGATTATTTTGTAAAAGGCTTTAGGAAAATGAAGCATTGGGAAGCCCAAAGGCCACTTTGGGCAGCCCAACCATTTTTTGATTTTGTATAAAACTAGGGAAGAGAGACAAGAGAAGGGATTTTTCCCAGTAACACTGGATGACCTATTGTAAAGAAGAACTATTTCCTTTTTGCAATAAAGATTGTAGTTTGCTTGTTGGAGAAAGTGCTGTGGAATTTTCCAAATGGTGTGAAATGGATGGCAGGAAAACGAACTGTTTTGTTTTTCAGCATATGTCCATGAATTGTGAGATCGTTCTAACTCTATGACTTATGTCTTGTTGAATGATTTCTGGTTTATTTTGTGGAAAATTCACTTATAGTAATGCTAGTGCTTCAAATAACAGTTAGCTATCTAATTGTTGGAATAATTTCTCTTTCATGTGTTGTAAATACAAGTATCAGCTACCTGTAATTGTGTTTATCATACATGTAGTTAATGCATTACTAAATCATAATCATTTTGGCTCCCCGGGGATAGGTAGTTAGTGTTTAAATAGATTAGTTGTTTGTTTCCTAATTGCATTTGTGGTTCAGATGTGGTGAACATAAGACGAGAGGTAAGAACCTGCGCAGCACATTGTGTGGTTCCCGGCATCTTTATCACCCTGCATGGTTTAGATAGGCATATGCATTGCATTTTAAGTCAAAATACAAATTCCGGTGGACCGGGCCGCAATCGGTAAAACCCTTTTTGTTACTTCGACCTACGGTAGCCGAACCGTAAACCGGACGGATTCCCTACACCAAACAGTCAACGGGCTAGTTGGGAACGTTGATTGGGGAGAATCCCTTACTGTTTCCGCCTGCAAATTTCCAGGCCTCAATAGTACTCATTCATGAGGGCTTCCTCATAGTCTGCTTGTGTCAGGAAAAAGAGATCAACTTCATCTTCCATACAGTTGATATTGTCTTCTACCTCCCCTTCTTCCTGAGCAAACTCTTGTTCTTCTTCTAGCACAACATTTTGGAAAGGAGCTCTAATTCTTTGATCCTTAGTTTGATTCCTATCCCTTTGAAGGATTTGAGCTTGTGGGTTATTTCTTCTGTAAGGAACAAAATTAGGGTTTCTGGGAGAAAAATCATTTGGCCCTTTACCTCTCATAGGTATTTTCCCTCGGTCTTTAATTCTACACATTTCAGTTGTCAAATTGTCCAACATTTTGGCCATTTTCTCCATTTTATTCTTTGATGAAGAAGCCCATAGAGGATCTGAGGGTTGCTTCTTCCTGTCCATTTTTCCCTTAACCTTCTGAGATGCAACGATATTAGACTCAACTTCAAGAGCAGCATCTTGCATGAGTGACAAAGAAGCAGATCTTCTTTCTTTGCGAAGAAGACAAAACTCAGAATCAAAGGCATTCGCATAAGTGATTTTGACTGAAGTGTCAGTTGGCTTGATCTTTCCAGGGATCTTGCTGAACATTTTGTTAAATCTTTTTGTGAAGTTGGAAACAGACTCACCATCCTCTCTCCTCAAATTGATAAATTTTGTGATATAGTAAAGGTGGTCTCTTCTTTCTCCCCAATGCTTCAAAAATATGTCATCTAGGGCTTCAATGCTAGCTACTGATCCAGCAGGTAACTCTTTGAACCATTTCCTAGCCTGACCATCTAGAATTTGTACAAAACCCTAGTCGACACATATTCTTGTTCAATTTGTATATTATTAGCATAACTATAGAATGCCTCTAAATGCTCCTCAGTTGTGAAATCTCCCTCCCTAGTAAACTTAGGCATATATTTTAGATAATCTCCAGTAGGCATAGTAGAAAGAGGGTTAGAAAAATTTAGAGGGGCATATCTGGAAACAAGGATCCTTTCCATCTTGGTCAAGGGGGCAACCATATTGGATGTGGGTATGGAAAGGGAAGAAGGAGACACTGCTGGTGTGGCTAGTAACCGAGAAATTATTTTTGGTAGATCTACCTTAGTGGAGTTGCCAAGGATTGGATCTACACAAGAAGTGGTGCTTGAAGATTCCCAACCCAAAAATTTTCTGATTCACTTATAAACTTCTGAGAACTAGATGCTTTAGTAAAAGAAGATTGAAAAGGAGGCCTATTTGATACAACAACAGAAATACCTCTAGAAATACCTGATGTAGCCCCACTTACATCTTTGGAAGTCTGTCTTTATAAAGCCCTTCCTCTCCTTATAATATTCTTAGGATCTGAAACACGTGTCACTGGTGGCCTGTGAGGATTTGATTTGGTAATTGGTCTTCTAGAAGCCATCTTATTCCAATGGAGTCACCAGATATATTTTTACAACCCAAACAGTGTCCCAACTTTGTCTATCATCAAAGTAGGGCCTATGTCGTCCCCCAGGGAAGCTAAGCTTCAATCTCTTGTCCCCAGCAACGGCGCCAATTTGTTATCTCTCTAGGAAACTCCTCTAGGTTGCAACTCGAGGATGCCTGGTAACTTCAATATTTTTAATGGTTTTCTCAATGGATCAAGTCAGATGACCAATAAGACCTCACTCACTCAAGGCATGCATAATACTCAATCAAATAGATAAGGCTTCTAACTATCAATGTTTAGAGGGTTTGTATTAAAGGTGAATAAATGAAGAACTCACTATGCTGGAAGATTCATATATAAGGCACTCACATATGAATGGCTAATCATAACAAGGAAAGATACTTGTAATTCAACTCATCAACACAGAGATAGGATGACAACTATCTGGTATTAGACAAAAAGAATAAACCTGAATAAAAAATCCAAGCACAAGTACAGAACATAAAAGAGATGGAACCTGAACATATAATGGCAAAAGAGCTTATATTAAATGATGAAGAACATGACAAGCTTGATTACAATAAGGGTCTAAAAGTCTCCAAAGTTTAACCTTTGCTTCAACATTAGTCATAAGATTTATAGCCTTTACAAAATTTATTTCAGATCCTGAAAAATTGGATCGAATTTACTAAAAATAGATAAACATAACTGTTTTACAAAAATTAGGTCAAAAACCCTAACTTAAGTGATAATATACCTAAATCCAACACTTTCTTACTCCTCGAACTCTTTAATAACTGCAGTGAACACCGAATTAGAACTTGGACTTGCTATCTGGCAGACAAGTCACACTTTGTCAGAGTAGGTAGGGTTTGTGACCTTACTTCACCTCGCTGGCACCTTCAAAACTGGAACAGACCCAAGATATTGGTGCCTTTAATTAATTTTCAACCTTATAAATCATCCATGAGGTATTTGGATCAACCAAAGTCGGTTCTGTGTGGAACTATGCCTTTCTGCACTATTATGTGCTTTCGGTGGCTAAGAAAGCAAAATTTCAGGTTTGTAAGCTACCAAAAGCTCTATTTTCGATGGCTAATGAAATGCTTTGGTGTTCTCCTAATCCACTGAAAGCTTTGCTTCTTCAAAATTTAATAAAACTTTTAATCACCCTTTTTCCTAAGGCTTTACAACTTTGATTCTGATCTTCTGGTATTTCTGTAACCTGCATAGGGTTTGGAATAGCAACAACATCAGAAGCTGCCTCCGGATCCTGAAAGCTTAATGTTGCCTCTGTTAGGGTTTCTAGCGCAAGGTGTGCTTGAGATTTAGGTTTTGAATTATTCGTCTACAACCTTGATAGCTTGATCTTCCTGTAGAGCTTGGCATTGTCCTTCATTAATCTCAATTTTCTTTTTTGCAGCAGGATATACATCCCTCTCATTTCTAGAAGAGAATCATGCAATTCAATATTTCTTTTGGTTAATCTTCCATTGGTTCTTTTGATTTCTCTCTCTAGGACCTCAAGTTGATATACTTTCCCTAATAGCTGGTTGATTCTCTAGGACCTAGGTTTGCTAGAGGAAGCCCCTATCACTTGTTCAACTAGATCCTCCCTTGGTGTAGGTGAGGGAAACTCCTCATGCTATGCTGCAACCTGCTTTGTTAGGTCAACTCCCTGCTCCTCTTCATCCTCAAAATAGGTGTATGGCAAGTTGAGGATATTTTTACCTTGTACTGGAGCCTCCTGCTTCTCTGTTCTTTTACTAAAGTCTAGGTTCTTTTTTTCCTTCTTAAAAGCTAGAGAGTTCTGGTCAACTACAATTGGGGAGATGGCTCTCCTTTTCCTTTTGCCACTTCTGGGGGTGGAATAAATTTTTGAAGAGGAATTATTTTTGTCCTCTGGCTGCAATTCTGTGTCAAACTCATTCCATAATAGGAATAATTTCTAGGCGAAGTTTCTCCTTTGCAACAACTCTAGGACAATTAGCTTGATCAAGCCATGGTGATATAACCTTCCTACAATCTTGGTTGGCTCGGCCCTAACCTGATGAGCCATTTTAGTGAGGCTTTTGTAGAGGTAAAAAGGTAGGTTCAGGGGGTTCCTTCCAGTGAAATGATTCATTAGTTTGAAGTGGTAGATCATTACCCTATTATATCTGCCCTCACAGGTTATGTAGACTAGGATTGCTTTCAACAGGTGCTGCCATTTTTCCTCCAACCAGGATGTAGGTATGCTCTTCTTCCATATGAGGTTTTTGTGCTTAGGTTACAGGTAAGGCCTGAATTCTATGTTCTTTATGATAGTGGTTTTAAACCATTTTTCCCCAGTCCTTGGGAGCTCTGTCACTTCAGCTACCAAAGCTTCATCCACCTGGAATTCCTCTTTGCCAATTACTACCTTTGAGCCATCAAATGTGAGGGCAAGTGCTTCTGCCACTTGCTGATGAGATCCTTGAACCTTTTCACAAAATCTGTAGCAGCTTGCATCCTTGAATAATGGACATACCTCTAGATGTGCTTCTAGGTAACCAATGTCACCCAACTCTTGTCTTAGGGAAGGTCCCCCTCTTTTCATCCTTTAGAATGCTTATGTGCCTACAAATTGGAAAAAATGAGCTTTGGGGAAGACAATTACGGCACAGGGGTTCAAGAAGCCTGGCTCAGTAAAACACATGCAAAAAATGGGAAATGGATTAAGGAGGGATTTTCACTGGCTTCATTTTTTTTTTACTTGGCAATTGGGACTTGAACCAAATGATGGAGTAGTCTGATGAGACCCGTGCACTGGCACAGTGCCTGGAACGTGATTATTGGAGATAGAAACATGATGCTTGTGATAGTTAAACCACAGACCTGGGACAGGTGGAGGGATGAGAGGTTTAGGGTTCAGATATGTCACCTTTCTTTCAAAATGACACCTTCTACCAACTCATGATTGACTGTAGATCTTGTTTTTTCGACGATTAATGACTTGATGCTAACGCTTTCCATGCTGATGGTGTCTGATTATGATATATGTGCTAACCGTTTACCCTTTTTGGAGCTTTCAGTGGTTAAGGTAGTCTTGGATCCAATTTTTAAGCTACCGAAAGCTGGGCTTTTTGGTAGTTAATGAACGTTGAGATGTTTGCCTAAGCCACCGGAAGCTGATCTTCAAAAATTTCATTAAAAAATGGAGTCAATGAGCTTTCGGTGGTTAAGGTAGTCCTGAGTCCAATTTTTAAGCTGCCAAAAACTGGGCTTTTCGGTGGCTAATGAACATTGAGATCTTCGCCTAAGCCACTAAAAGATAAACTTTGAATTTTATGAAGAAACAAAGTACAAGGCGTTCTAACTTTATTAAACACACAAAAATATATCATTATGTGTACTGAAATCTTGATCACTATGCAAAAATAAATCTTATGAGTCTAACCTATTGAAGACTACTTTATTTAGGAGATAACAATGACCATAATGGTGTCCCTTGTGAACTTTGAGGTTTTAATGATTTGATGTCATTACTTGTGGCTTCCCTACTGCTGCCAGTAACCATTCTCCTTTGTAGTTAACCCCTTGCACTTTCCATTTCCCCTGAGAAGTGTTAGCCATTATTGACACATTACAAGGTCAGTGACCATCACCCAAATTTTATTCTTGTATTCCATTAGAAGCATGTGCTCATTAAACTGGTAGCGCCATCAAATATTGACTAGTGATGTATTCATATCTTTAAGGTTATTACATTGTAATTACTATATAGAAAGCTAGTTTGTTGTTCCTCGTTTTACACCATTTTTACTTGAAATTTAATAAAATTATTAGTTGGGTTGTGCTCATCAAAATTAAGTGGTGTAGTCATTAATAAGACACCATTACCAGGTAAAAATTAAGCTAACCTAGGGTAAAAACTATAAATATAGGGGAGTACCGTCTCTCTAATAATGTGGACAATATGGTTGAGAGTAAATTGAGTTATTTTTCTTTGACTGGGATAGCATGCTCTTGGGTAAGTTTTGAAAAAAATTTAGGAAAGGATGGATACCAAGATAAAGCATTCCACCACATTCCATCCATAGACCAATGGAAAAACATAGGTTTCCAACTAAATGTTGGTACAACTACTAAGAGGCTATAATAGAAAGCATCCAAAGATATGGGATGAATAGTTGGTTTGAATGAAACATTCATACAACTAGGAATTCCATTCCTCTATCAACAAGTCTCATTTTGAGACCTATTTCGGATACCTACCTCCTTCACCATTTGATGTGGCATATGGACAACAGTAAAATGAGGCAGGGTTACAAGGAAATGAGAAGAGAGTAGCATGTCCATGGAAAATATCAAGTATGTACATCTAAAGGTATAGGAGCTTATTTATGGAATAAGCTATACGGTACCACTAGTTCCATCCCAGAGATAAGGTATGGATTCACCTATGCAAGGAAACTTTGCAAGGACCATCAAAGAATATTAATCCACTTAGGTATGGGACATTTGAAATCATTGAACTAGTGAATGAGAATGACACCAGATTGAGACTCCCTCTATACACGTAGGTTAGTTCAATGGTGAATGTGGAGTACCTAATTTTTTTTAGCCATCCATGCTTGATGAATATGGGGAGCAACATATTCTCTCCACTATTGCAGACATTGCACCACACACATTGGTAAAGCTTCTTAGGATTAATTAATCCTCATTTGTCCAATATATTCTATGCGTCCATATTGCATAACTTAGGAAGACATTACTACTGTACTAGAGTGTGGGAGACACACATAGAGGTTATATGCCACTTACTGCATGTTCATGCACAAGTTTATGTGCCTCTGAGACCAATCCCTACATTATAGGATCCCACTCTAAGTGCCACCAACATCCTCCATCAATTGGTTATGGTAGGTAAGCATTTATGTTGAGTTAACCTCTAGTTATAATCAGTTAGATCACTTTCAGTAAGCCTAGTGTTGGTTTTGCATGCATGCAGGGAGAGTGGAACCTTTTCCCACCTACCTCATCAGTTAACTGATTGTAGACTAATTTAGACATCCATAGTTAGACTAGTGAGCTCCAATAGTGATTTAAACACACCGAGTTAGCTAATTAGTGAGTTAGAACTAATATATTCGAATCATATATTTATCATTCAAATTATATTTATTGTATAACCATTGTATTATTGATTAATGAATGAATATTAATGTTGTGATTACCTAAGCAATTCTTATCTGATTTGTCTGAAATTTGTGGCATGAATTCCTTGTTCATTGTACATTCTCTTTGATTATTCCACTACATAATTCCCTTCCTACAACTTTCATATTTTCTTGTAGATCAATGGTTCACAAATTTAACATGGTATTAGAGCCTTGTTCAGGATAGCAACAAGTCTTGTCTGGTTTCCATTGTGCACCTGAAGTAGTTGAGTTTCCACATAAATACTGCAATATTTTCCTTGTTAATTATGGATTCGTCTAGAGAAGTCTCTGTAGGTGTGACAAACTCTGATAAAGTGCACATGTCTAGGTGGAAAGGCTTACACTGACATATGATTGCGAATTGAATTGGTTTTGCAGTGTTATTTGCAGGTATCTACGTATCTTCTTAAGGAATTGACTGATCAATGTACAAAAAGATATAGAATTATTCAACTCTCATACCATGAATCCTTACACCCTTCAATTACTCTGATTAGAGGGAAGATATGCAGGTATCCTTGTGCAATCTAGGCATGTTTAGGATAACAATGAGCAGAGAAAATGATCCCCAACAGTATGTTGAGAAGAACAAGTTTTTTATTTGGGTTGATGAAGCCTTAGGATTCATGTGCACTCACATCCCCTAGAATCTCTTGTTCCATCTTGACAGGAATAAGGACTCTGAATAAATCTTGTGAAAATATTGAATCTTTGTTTGGAAAACAAGATGAGCTTTAAGGGCATATTCTGGAGAATTAGCTCATTGCACTACAACCCAGCAGTTTTGAAACTATTTAGAAATTATTTACTAAGTACAAAGCACTAGTACTACAATGCAAACAATGCGGGGTAGAGAGAAATGATGAGAAACTCGTTCTATCAGTACTGATCAAGATTGGCTCAGAATACTCACTCTTTGTCACTACATTCCATTCTGGAAGAGCTTCCATCCCTAATTGGAAGATGCCTTCTCTAGATTCTTTTGTTGAGTCCTTGATACAAGAGCACAATAAATTGAGGAGTGATTTAGACCTCCACGAATCAAGCACTCTTTGTAGGAGACTCAAACAATGCACAAGAAAGAGGGAAGCACAAAGGGAAGGAGACCAAAAACATTGATTCAAAGCCAAAGGAAAATCATAAAGCTTCCAATGGAGCCTTGGGTTCCAAGAAAAAAGAAGAAATTTGAGAAGACTAAGTGTCCATATTGTATGAGAGGCTTTCATTCAGAGAGTCAGTTCATGAATAAGACCATCAAATAGTTGTCAACACTCCTTGAACATAACAATATTTCCCTTCCACAAGGAGTAAAGAAGTCTGATGTTTGAAAACCGACAAAATATCATGAGAGGTTCCATTCCTTGAAGGAAATCCTCACTTAGTCGAAGGATTACTTCATAGATTCTGGAGCATCCGACCACATGGTTTCCTCCAAGGAATCCTTCACCACGCTTAATCTCTCAAGAGGACCTAGAATTCATATGGGAGATGACTCCTAAATCCAAGATGTTGGGAGAGGTTATATTAAAATCCAACATGGAGAGTTCAAGAATGTACTCTATGTGCCCTCTCTTGCAACAAATTTGTTGTTTGTTTATCAGATGACACATACTAGCTCACCAAAGAAAATTGTATTTGGTCTAGACTTAGTGAAGATCTCAGATATCTCAATTGGGAAGATTATAGCGAAGGGTGTTGCAAACCATGACTCCAAGGCATATGAATTCTCACATTTTCTGCCATAATCAGCTCTAGTACAATCTCAACAACCATTCCAAAGGGAAGGTAAAATCTATCTTTCATCTCCATTTGCAGAGAATGATGTGTTGTCTAATATTTCAGTTTCAGAAGATGAGGAACAAGATCAACATGATCTTGATATTGAGAGTGTACCTCAATATGATCTAGATCAAGATCCAACTCCTATTCCAAATCAGAAGCCTAAATGGGTTGCAAAGATCATTGAAGAAACTTGGAATGTTGTTGGCGATCCGGATGATAGAAGAAGAACGAGGTCCCAGTATCAGAATGAACATATTGTACTCTCTCACACAGCTTCACTACCTACATATTGGTGCAACAAACTTCCAAAGAGATGCTACTTGATGATGAAGATTGATCCACAATTTGTCCCACTAATGAACAAAATTGATCATTCCATTCCTCCTCTAGAAAGAAGAGACAAAAGAAACATTCAACAGATCGGAAGAAGATGGAAAGGTTCACATGCATAGTCCCAGGATGTTATTGCACATAAGAACCATGATTCTGCATGGTTGTTATAGAGAGTTGCAAATTGCAGCAATTTTTTCACAAGCTTTTTCTCAAAGAGAAATTTTTTCTCTTAAGTATAGCTTGTTTCCTGATTTTACCTGCTTATCTTTTTTTTGGGGAGGGGGTTCCCATGAGGTTTTCCCCATTTTCCTTATTTTATTAAGCAATATTTTATGTCATTTACATTGTATGGGTGACTTTTGGCCTAGTTTTCAGGGCCCAAGTTGTCCAAAGTTAGGATTAAGGGGGGTTGTTAGGATTAATTAATCCTTCTTTGTCCAACATAGTTTATTTGGTCATATTTCCTAACTTAGGAAGACATTAATATTGTACTAGAGTGTGGAGAACACAAATAGAGGTTATATGTCACTTAATGCATTTGCATGCATGAGTTTATGTGCCTCTAATACCAATCCCTACATTATAAAATCCCACTCTAAGTGCCACTATCAGCCTCCATCGGTTGGTTGTGGTAGGTAAGAAGTTATGCTTAGTTAAACTCCAATTAAAATCAGTTAGATCACTTTTCGTTATCCTAGAGCCAGTTTTGCATGCATGTAGGGAGAGTGGCACATTTTTCCACCTACCTCATTAGTTAACTGATTGTAGATTGATTTAGATATCTGGAGTTAGACTAGTGAGATCCAACAATGATTTAGACACACTGAGTTAGTTAATCAGTCAGTTAGAGCTGATAGATTACAATCCTATATTTAGCATTTGAATTCTATTTATTACATAATCATTTTATTATTGATTAATGAATGAATATTAATGTTTTGATTATCTAAGCTATTCTTGTTTGATTTATCTGAAATTTGTGGCATGAATTTCTTATTCAGTGTACAATCTCTTTGATTATTCCACTGCATAATTCCCTTCCTACAACTTTCATATTTTCCTGTAGATCAATGGTTCACAAAATTTACAGAGTTGAAAGAGGACACAAGCCACAACATAAGGATCAGGTGAACCAAATAGGACAATGGAAATTATGGCAAATAGGCCTCAAGGGATAACCTCCAAGAAAGGTGAAATGGTATGAGAGGAACTAGATTGAAATCAGGTTCCCTCATTTCTCCTTGGAATCTTCTGGGGGCCAAAATATTCACAATGGGGAGGTGTGATATGGATTTTGATCCAAAGAACAATGTATACATCTCTATATTGAATAAATATTGAAAAAGGGTCATGCTCATGGTTAACGACATGGAATAAGACATAGTGGTGACATGAAAGGCCTCGTGTTACTACCAAAGGAATCCCCTACATTAAGAAAACACTCTATTAGTAATCATAATTTAAGAATGAAATATTTATTTCATTAGTCTTCAATGGAGGTCACATGAACACATGTGTAATCTTATGTACTAGATAAATAATATCTAATAAAATAAATGAAGAAAAAGACAAGAGAGTATCCTAACCATATTTGGGGAAGTGGAAGAGTTAGGGATGTTTGGCCTCTCAACTTCCCTCAATTGAGAATCCTCCTATTTACCCATTCTCCATAACGATAAATGGAGTTATTTTGCAGAGAATAAAGGAAATATTGCTTAGATTTACAGGTGAAGCTTGAGGATGAACTAGATATCCTATAACTATTCATTGTCGATAATGAAGAGCCTACATGAAGCCTTTGAATGTCAGTTTTCCCAATTGGGTTTCTAGGATAAAATTTGTTGTTCATGTGTGATTCTTGACATTAATCTTTTGAAAATACGGCATATATGTCCAATTTTTGACATTAAGCTTTCGACGATTCGACAAGCCTCGTCTTTTATAAACATCGGTTTATTTTCGTCGGATCTCTGACCGACACATAGTCTTGTCGAATATCCATCATTTCATTGGCATATATTTGACCACAAATATCTTAATATACACATCGCATATATGAATCATGTGAGTCAGATATTCAATTTCCAATAATTTACAGAAGAAACAATATCTGATGGCAAACTCGTCGGATAATTGACACGCAATACTTTGCAGAAGGAATGATATCCGACATCAATACCGTCGGATAACCGACTCCCAATACTTTATAGTTAGTCAGAAATATAACTAAATAACCGACACATATACAAAGAGAAAAGAGGAAAATCGACGACATTCATCGTCGGTGGTATGGCATGCTCGTCGGATATCATGGGAAGAGCCGTTGAATATGCAACCTTAATCGAGAATTTAAAAAATCCCAGTTCTATGGTGTGTGTGGTGAATTCTCGTGAAGTGATGTTGTTAAAGTTATTTTTTAAATACATTCTTGATCCCATGTCACCATATTTTCTATATTCTAGATTCAAATTGCGATCATCTGGTGTTGCATATAAGCATAATGGCTTTATGAATTGAGTATGAGGTTTCAAAATGTTCTTTTATCTGATGAATATGAGCTGATATTAATATGAAGAGATGATGGATATGAGTTGAGATTAATGAGAATATTTCATTGATTATGGTGGTTCATACTTCATTTGGAAAGTGCAGAAAAACCCTCATGTAGGATGTCCTATTTGCTCCTACAATGGCTTCATGTTGGAAACCTTGTCCAAATTTTTGTATCAGAAAATTCTGAGTATTCTTTTGGAACAACCCAACCATCTTCCAGATTCTCTCTATATTCTTCAAGCTATTGAAATAGAACTCTTTCCTACAGATTATTTGTTGGTCACTTTTGAAGTAGAGTCATTGTATCCCGACATTCCTACTCAAGAAGGTATTCTTGCTCTTCGAGACATGCTTCTACATAGTACTGCTATTCTGTTTTCACCTAAGGATGTGGAATTTTTGGTTAGTGTTGCTGAGTTGGTCCTTAAATGGATTTTTCTAGAATTTAATGACTCTTTTTATCAGCAAATTAGAGGCACCGTGATGGGAAACAATTTTGCAGTTGTTTACGACTATATCTTTCTTTGTCGCTTAGAAAAGAAGTTAATCGTGGAATTCCTTCTCTAGAAATCAAATTATTCAAAAGGTTTATTGATGATGGTTTCTCGGTTTGGTCTGGCTCTCAATATCGATTGCATTCTTACCTCGAATTCTATGAGTAGATTTATCCTCATAACATTCACATCACTTCTTGTATTTCTTCTACAAGTGTAAACTTACTGTATGTTGTGCTTTTCAAAGGACTTGATTTTCAAACTTATGGAGAGATTTCTACAAAATTTTATCAAAATCCACTGAATGCATATCAACACATTCTGTTCACTTCCTGGCATCGACCAAAAAGTTTCATTTGTAATCAATGAATTTAGGAGATATTTTCTTCATGAAAGCAATCAGTCTGGTTTTCTTCAACTCAGAAGATTGTTTTACTCTTGGATTCATTCTCAAGGATATCAGCCTGATTTTATTCAGGCATGCTTTTCTCAAGTCCATTGGGATTAGATATATACTTTATTGCATCAGGTTTATGTAAGTGGGCCTCTTCTTTATTCAAGACTCAAGAGGGACCCCTTCGCGTCACGTCCCCACCCCTCATCTCGACGATGGAGAGGATGTGACCAACACACTATTGCTGTCAAACGGGAAAAATAGCCCCATGAACATAAAAGCATAAAACATGCATTGGATTAAAAACATAACAGATGCATAAATCATTAACATGGATTAAGTATAAAACATGCAATATACAACAGAAGCTATAACATCCATTCAAGCATTCAACCTGTTCATAATAATTCATAAGAAAGTACAAATGCCAAGATAAAATACAGAAGAATACTTCTTGAAATAAGCTTGTCCCGCAACTAGCTACGTCGCTGCAACGTTCCACCCAACCGTAGGCTAGTGTTCTCATCATTCTCTCATCATCACTGCCACCCTTGAGCTGGGCATGATTCCACAAGGCACTAGGGAACAACAGGCTCACTCATATCCAAAACCGTACATCCATAGTTAAGCCAACGCACTGTTGGGTTTCACAAACTGTCCATCCAAGCCAATAAGTAATTGGGTTTTTCAAGCTGCTAGGGAAACTAACCAATGACACATGGGTCCCTTGGAATTACTCAACCAAGCAAATTTACCTCAAAAAACATTCCATCCATTAATAGATAGATCCTTTGACTTACCCAACCAAGCCTACCTGCTAATCAAGCACGGACAACCATTTAACAGATGGGTATTATCAAAACGTACATGGGAAACCAAAACAAAATGGCTGAGAGGAAACAACCCTGCAAGGGAAAATACATTTTCAGAAAATGTTCTTACGTGTTAGGGAGGCCATTTGACCACCACAAACCCCCAAGTTGAAATATGAACTCAGTAAACATTATTGAGCATTGCCGGAGCAAAAACAACCATCATTCACACCCAAATTGGGAGGTCTTGGTTCCCTAACCACTAAGAAACACCAAAAATGAATTTATGGGCATGGAACAGTGAGGAAAACATCAGGAAATCATGGGGAAAACACCCAACAAGATCAACTACCTAAGGAAGCCCAAAAATGACCTCTTGAAACCCCCAAAATGTGAATCACTGCTGCACATTCACTGAACATAACAAAAAGGAAATTTCCCAGCTATGACAATGAGGAAAACCACAGCAAAAACGCGCAGGGAGGATCCCATCCACTGAGCATTGCCCAAATCGAATTTCCATCCATGGGAAAAATGAAGGAAACAACAAAAACATGAGGGAGAATGCCCTATCTATCTCCATCTACGTGAGGAAGCAAACACATGGGTGAATAATGGACGGGGAAGACATTTTCCAACATTTACATGCCCAAGAAGCCAAAGAAACATTTTCCAAAAATGGGTAAATTCCCAAATTCGAATTTTGACCTCCAAACCTTTCCCATCCCAAGGAAATAACTTCCTTCACCAATTTTAGATGACTGGGCATAAAAGACAAAAAGGGTATTTAACCATTTCAAAGGTTTTCCCCTTTAGACAAGACTTTCCCCCCATAGGCTCAAGGGTTTAAATAAATTCCCCTCCCTATTCCTTGTGAAACCATCCCCCCATCTCTTTACGCAACAGGATTTGAACCCAAAATCCGACGTCATCTGACATTTCGTACGAATGTGTTTGACATCAATCATTGAAAATAACGACGATCAAGAAAGTTTTATAGTGCCGTCGAATATCCGACACATCAGGCGTCACATATTCGACCCCCCCGAGTGTCGAACATTCGACCCTAAAGCATCGGATTTCTGATGGTATGGTGTCGAATAGCCGATGGTCTATGGACGGAAAAGTGTCAAATATCCGACGCTATGTGTAGTTTTAAAAAATAAAAAATAATGTAAGGTTTACATTATTTGAGATTTTTGGTCCCATATTTTCAACGGTAACTATGTTCAGGGTGTCGAATATCCGACACTTGGCCATTATAAATATAATTTTTTTAAAACATTTCGACATGTTTGTTGTAGAAGCGATGCAAGATTTGCGAAAATTATTTGTTCCTCGACGGATGTTTTTAGGAATTGTTTTATTCTTCAACGGGCGGTTGTGGGAATTTTTTTTTCATCGACAGACAGTTTGTCAGGAATTTTTTATTCTTCGACTTCTCTTCGTTTGACAAAATGTTGATGCGTGGAACTTGATTTTTTAAGACAACTGGTTATATTCATTAACGAAGTTTGTGACAAAATGTCAAATAGAAATATTCTAGATCTAAACGAAGACAACCGACAATTGCTTGCTAGACTATGGGATGCAGTGAAACGAAGGGGTGATGGAAAATGTTATTGTCTGTGTACTCAATGCAGGGGATTTAAGAGGAGAAGAATATTGATCTCAACAGCCGAAAAAAATTGCAGGGAACATGGACACACTGAGGGGGGGAACGAATATCGTCCATTTGTAGGTTTAGCATTATAAAGTTTATTATATTATTTGTTTTTGTAATTGTATGTATTATTTTTATTTTTCATATATTAATGTATATCTATTGATGTTTTCATGTATTTATATTAAAGGAAAGACACCCTACATCATATCGTCGAGAGGAAGTGCTTTCAAAACAAGTTCAGGATTAGGATCATGGAGCATGTATGTTTAATGGAGAACAAGTGAATGATCATATTGAACAAGATGATCATACTGATAATGTAATTGAAGATGATGGTACAAATACATTGATCCATGATTCATTTAATGTTAGAATGGATAATGACGTTGATGTTGATAATGAAAATGATGATGACTTTGATGATGTTCACGATATACCTCTTCTCGATAAGGCATATGAACCCCTTTATGAAGGCTCCAAAACAAATCTTCTCTCTGTTGTATTGTTGATAATGAATTTGAAGGTTATGAATGGTATTTCAAACATTGCAATCACATGGATGCTAAGGTATGTAAAATAATCCATCACATATATAGGATCCTGATAAAGTTTATCTGTATTCCTCTAACAATTGTATTGTTAACTCATTATTGATCATCGTACAGATGAAGCGTGTTTCATTAATATTATTTATTTATTACATTAACTATTTTTTTTGGGTAGCTTGATAGCTGAATTTTTGTTACCACCATCAAATATTTTATCTTGCAAATATCGAGATTTATCTTCCATCATGAAATAGATTGGAATGCATTATGAAGAAACTCATGCATGCCTTGATGACCATGTTATATATTATAAACATCATGAATTTGCAAAAGAATGTTCGAAATGTCATGTAAGTAGATATCGTACAGATAAAGTAACAAAAAAGGTGCCTCAGAAGGTTCTTCA
>LPNX010793370.1:631208-656208 GCA_001517045.1 Pseudotsuga menziesii | reverse complement strand
GGAAAATATTGACATTCGCCTGGATTTCTTCAGTAATGGAGGTTAAATCGCCTAACTTTTCCAGTTTTGGAGGAGAAACTGAGATGGTTCGCCCAGATTTATGGATGATAGGTTAAAATTTTGGTATTTTGCCCCTGATTTATGTATCTTTGGGTAAACTTCTATCTTTGACCGACAAGTTCATTCCAATCCAAAATGTCCACAAGGCTTGGATGTTCTTTCAGGTCCGATACATGTACAATTTTTTACAAATTCCCCGGGATTCCAGTGATTTCAGATAACGTTGAACTATGAGGAGCCTGAGAATTCATTCCCGAGATTCTTTTAATTCTGTAAATCAAAACTTAATGCTGTTGTACCTAGAGAAGAGACAACCTTGCAGTGCAGGTTCATGCAAGATGTCTTTCCCTTGTCTTAGTTTGTGCTCGATTTGGGTAAAATGGGTAACTCCTCGAATTGGGTTTGTGGAGCAATTATTGAGCAGTTCTTCAAGATTTTTCAATGTCTGATGATTTGTTTTTCGTACGGTCATACTAACTTGCTTATTGTGTGTGAAGGGCTGTATACATATGGAGAAAATATGGAAACAAACAACTATATTCTGCAACATACCTTTCATAAGCAGAGTCTTTTCTTGAGCAGTATGCTCGTCGCTAGTTGGAACCCCCAAAATCAAGCATTGATTGGGTATGCAGGAATGTTGATCAAAACATAAGATTTCTTGGTTGTTGGTCAAGGAGACTGTAATACCCCAGTTTTGACCTTGTTTTCATTTAAAGATACATGATGTATATTTTGTAATTAATTGTGGTGTGGATCTAAAGGAAAAAGCCCCACCATCGATTTGGTTGTGTATGTTTCGGCAATTGGGATCATTGCTGATGGTATATCTTGCTATCCTACACACTAGAGCTTGGCATCATGTAAATATGCACATCAATTAAAATAAATCTACATCCAGCTACGACGATGCAACGTTAAATGAAAAGGGCATGATTTCTTGGGGGGGGGGGGGGGGGATTTTCTAACCCGTGAGAGCCATTGGGGAAAATCCATGTGTCAGCCACTAAACTACTATTGGTTGAAGGCATTTAATGCTGGGTAGTGGTGGGTGGCAGGCTGCCCCTACGCACTCTCCAACAGTTGGTTCAATCACACGCACGACTGGTAGTGGTTTCCTCACGCGCTGCTTGGCATACCAACCGCTTTGGTTCTATCCACTCTCCCCATCGCCGGCCGTTCATCTTCCTCACGACGAGCTAAATTAAAAGGATCCATGATCCATGGATTTGGGGTTTGGCTCACCTTCTCTCTCCCAAGATTGCTAGTCTGTGGGTTTTTCTTCCCCGTTCCGGCAGAAAACAATCTCCTCTGCCTCACGGATTTGATGGCTGCGGATTGATTCCTTACCCAGGAATTCACGCAGAGTTTGTGTTTTTCCCATCGTTGAATTGTGGCTGAGATTTTTTGGATAGTTCTATGGGTTGCATTCTTTTCCTTTACGCACAGATTAAGAGTCGGATCTGTTCTATTCCAGGTCCGTGTAAAATTTCTCAGCGACTGCAGTGGGATTGGCATGTTGTGGGTTCATAGTCATTGTGGATACTATTTGCCATGAATTTTTGACTATCTTTTCCCTTTTTTTTGGTGGTATCACTTGAGGCATTGCTGGGGGTTCATAGTTGTTGTGGGATACTATTTTCCACAATGGATTGACTGTGTTCTCCCCTGTGAAAGCTTGAATAGCTATTTTGCTGCATGCATGCAGTGGTTGGTATTCGGATTGTGTGGAGTGGGATTGAAGGCTGGGTATGCTTGAGAAACCTGGGTTTAGGAGCCACACAGGCAGAGTTAGATGGCTGGCTTTCTTCTCCACAACCCGGAAGAGCACTGGCAAGGAAAGTCAGGGCCTGAGGGACTGTGAAGCAGAGAAGGGGATGATTCCTAGTGTCGGGTGTGTGTGGGTGTCTTAGAGGTCAGGCTAGCTCTGGTGCAGGCGTCCTTAGCTCTTCCATGAGCTCACCAGCTTAGCATTTAGCTTCTCCCAGCTCCTTGATAGCCTGATAAGCCCTACTCTGTGGGCTTGGCTGATTTGTGTACCTTGGCTATGTGTAAGCCTGCTTAGTCCCTTAGTCCTTGGGGAATCATGCCCAGCTCGAGGGTGGAAGCGTTGTTGAGAGATTTATGAGCATGCTAGCCTATGGTTGGGTGGAACGTTGCAGCGACGTAGCTGGTTGTGGGACGACTTCTCTATAAGATGAGTATTCTTGACCATTTCATCTCTGCAATTATATTACTGTTAATGAATTACAATGAACATGTTGAATGTAGAATGAATGTATGTTTGCTTCCGCCGTGTATGTGAATGATTATGTTTTAAGCATTTTATGTTCAAGCATTTTGGTTTTATGTATGTTCAACTTCATGGGGCTAGATGCCCGGAGGTTTATGTTTGGTGTTTAGTAGCGTCCTCTTCGCTAGTCAGAGGGTCGGGGACGTTACGGTATGGTATCAGAGCCAGGTTGTAGCATGGGCCATGAAAGGTTAGATAGCAGAGGTAGGTTTCCTTCTGCCCAACAGCAATCATAAAATTGGGGCAGGAAAATTCAGAAATTTTTCTAAGTACCAGGATCATCGGCCCATCGAAAAACTTAGTGACAAGTTCCTCCGATGCAGCGGAGGCATTGTGGTCTAGCCATCCACAACGACGGCGCTCAATCGGCTAAGCATTTGCTATCCTTGTCGATGCTTAGCCGATTGAGTGCCGCCGTTGCGGATGGCTAGACCACTATGCCTCTGATGGGTAGAGCCTTCGACTGCTAATGGCGCAGAAGTTCTGAAATTTTTTCTAAGTGTTGACTTCATCGGCCATCGGAGCATGTTAGTGGTATTCATCGCCAATGAAAATCGGAAGGAATTAGATGATCTTGTGCCGCCATTGTGGATAGCTAGAGGACTATCCTTCCGACGGATAGAGCCTACGACCACCGACACTGCAAAGGAAAACGTTTCGATAGTCAACACAGTAAAGAAAGTTCAAAAAAATTTCTAAGGCCCGAAATCATCGGCCATCAGAAGAAGATAGTGGTTCGTGCGCCCACCTTTACAGAAGCCTAGAGCACTAGCCTTCCGACGGGAAAAGTTCCGATTGCCAATGCCGATCAAGTTATGCTTTAGTTCGTCGACCGGGAGTCATTTGCAGATTGGGCCATCGATCAGAAAAAGATCGAAGATGATGAGTCGCCGTTGCGGCTGCTGATCGAACTATTCCGTCAATGAATAGAAGATAGTTGAGCCGATGAAGTGGAGGAAAAGAAGAATAGAGAGAAAATTTTGAAAATTTTTCCAAGTCGTAGAATCATCGGCCATCACCGAAGATTAGTTGATGATGTCATCGATAAACATCGAAAGGGATTAATGGTTGGTGAATCGCCGTTGTAGCATCCTAGTGAACTAGCTGCCTGATGGATAGAAGGTCCAACCATCGACGTGGTAGCGATTAGTGGATCCGATTGTCGACATATTGGCATCACCGATGAAGATTGAAAGATTAGATAACTGCAGACTTGAAACATCGAAAAACGTTAGCTGTTTGACTGCTGAGAGATAGCCTTTGGAATCACCAATAAATCCCGGAAGCAATAGATGAACAGACCACTGATTCCGCGGAAGAGTTATTTGTATGGCCATCGATGAGTAGCGGAGGAATTAAGCGATTTGATCGCAAAAACATCGAAAAAATTTAAGCGTTTATAAGTCCGCTGTTGCGACTGTCAGTTGGACTGTCATTCCAACGCTTAGTGTTTTGGTTGTCGACGCTTAGAGGTATCAGTTTCCGACCACTGATGAAATGTTTAGCCATGTAATCCACAGACGGTTTACCGCCCGCCGTTACGGAAGTATAAATAGCTAGCCATCCAATGCTCAGAATTTTCGACTGTCGATGCACAGTCCTCGGCATTGCCAATGAGCGCAGGGAAAATTAGAGTTTTGGCCACTGAAACGCCGGAAGGTCAGTAAAGAGAGGACCCGATGGACAGTCCTTGACATCACCGATGCAGATCGAAAGACTAGTCCACTGAGGATTCGAAACATCGAAAAACTAGTTGGGATGAGACTCGATTTTGACAAAGGAAAATTTTTGGCTTTTCCATTGAAAGTTCATTGGAATTTCAGCAGTCTCAAGGCTGAAAAGGAAGAAAAATTCTAGGTGGCTGAAGTTGGCAATTCATACCAAAATACAGTTGTGTGTTTTGCCTAAATTTGATGAAAATCATCATGTTAGAAGTGGTGTGGTTTTCACACCCGAGGTAAGAATGAAGCATGTGGATAGGAGTTGGAAAGCTTATCCAGCAGGGAACAAGGGGGAATCCCCAGAGTTCGAATGCGGTGCTGCAAAGTACTAGTGGCTATCAGTATGGACAAACCAGCTGTTGTGTGGAAGAGGAGTTCCATGCAAAGATGAGGGATTTGAAAAAGGAAAATTCCTTAAACCCTGTCTTGCTAATTTTAATCACATTTATAAGTTTCATACATGAAATGTATGAAGATATGCCTTACATGCATAGGATATTACATGTTGGTAAGAGTAGTAAGAACTATACATGTATAATGGGCCACTAATGATAATTATTTCATTGGTGTTGGCATTAGTGGAAAACCAACGACAACCTCGACATGGCTGAATATGTTGCTGATGCTGATGAATGTGACTAGCAACTCTATGGAGAAAGGGGTAAGGCAACAAGTCCAGAATCAAAAGTTGGTGAGCAAATTCTGTAAACTCCTGCAAAGGACCAACCAAAATGGTAATGTCAAGGGTGTAAGTAGGACCCATGAAGGTAAGAGTTTAATTGTGACAATTGCATGGAGTGGTAAAAGCAAGAGATATCACACCATGTGGGTATTTGAATTTTATACTACATTCATAGAGAAATGTGTCATGCCTGCATTATGTTGTTATGAGCTTAGTAGCCCAAGGGAAGTAAGCACTAATGACCTTGATTATAGTCACGCATCCTATATGAAGTAGTCATGGTTGGGCCATGCATGGTATGTTTGAATGCATAGTATTCCTGAATCAATGCAAGGTAGCATTGAGGGGGTATGCATGAAAAGATTTTATAAATCTTATAGTTATGCATTGAATGGATGCATATGAAAAGTATGAGTAAATATTGTAGATATGCATACATAAGTATGGGTGAAAATGTTGTGATGCGATGTATGAATGCATAGAGATAGTGCATGTGCTATTATGAATAACTAATGGCTGAAATGATGAATTGATGACAATTCTGGAACCATTTCAAGAGCTGTTATGAATGCAGGATAGTAAGTGCATGAAGAGGATAGTCATGATCAATTGGCCGCTGGAAATGCTCTATGGACATGCTAGGTGGTACAATTATATGCTTGTGAAGTAAGGAGTATCTAAACAATTCATTTAAATTGCATAAATGATGTGACTATACCTTGCAAATTTCAGTATGCTAATGATTGCGTGAAGTAAATGAGTTTTGGCAATGTTGATGTGATTAACAGCTGGAAGTATTTGAATTTTATAAATTCTGAAAATGCTTCAGTGATTGTTGCAGCAATGAAAAAGTTATATGCATCAAGAATTACCAAGCGTTTGGCTGATTGAAGTTCAGGTTTCCGGTAGATTGTTTGGGGCATGGCAAAGTGGGTAAGACCATGACAAAGACCGGAATCTACCATGTGAAAGAGCCAAACCTCATGAGAAGAGTCTCATGGCTGTGAAAATAGTCTGTATGCGGAATGAGTTGTCAATTTGAATTTGTAAATTTCAGATTTGAGAAATTTGCTAACAACAACTAATCACTATTGGCTTGCATAGAATTGTGTCAGGAGGACGCATTGTAAGTGGGTGTTCATGTTATGCTAGTAAGCATAAAATTATAATGGGCATAGTGGTGTCGCTTACAAGAGACCCACAATTGAGGATCACCTCATTGCCAAGCAAACCAATTTCTGTAGTGGACAGAGTTGCAAATTCTTATTGAATTGATTTACTAAAGTCATTGTTTGGTTATGGAACAATCAAATTTGGATTGTATTATCAGATAATGATTGACTGTTTGGCTACTTGATGAATGTGCCAGGGATACACATTGCAGGAAGATCATGTGTGATGGCCTGCAGGAGCCAAACTTCATGGGGAGGTTTTCCCTTATCTTGGAAATGGGTTTCGGGTGAAACTCCATTGGACATTTTGGAAATGTCTCATCTACACTGCATGTTTGGTAAGCAACATGAGTGAGATGGTATAGATTATGTCGGTAAGACATATGTGGATATGGAATGTGAAAGGAGTTGGGATGGTAGACCGAGGGACTGTTAACTCATAGAAGGGAGCCCCCATTCCTCCTCAATGAAGGAATACTGCCTCGGCAAATGGGCAAGTGTTCTGTGACCCTAGATAAGAATATGCATGTCAAATTGTTAAATTCAATATGCAGAGCATGTTTTGATTTTATTCCCATTATGGCAGATTGCTTGAGTATGAGTAGGACCTACATGGCACACATTGAAAAGGGGTGCACACTTCCCCGATGTCAGATCATGGAAGGGTTTTCAATATTGATTACACCCTAGGGAGTGGATGCACTCCTGGTGTCTCAATACTTGATAGTGAATGATATGAAATATGATTTCAGTTTTAGAGCGATAATGCTAATGAGTTACTTATATTTCTTGTATTGTCAGGCTAAACAGCTGTAGTCTAGTGTTGCACACTAAATGAACAATGGCTTGGGATCATCGTACATCCTACTGAAGAGCACAGAGAAGGAGAAATTCCCAAGGGATTGAAGAGCAGAGAAGGGGGTGGTTTCTTGTGTTGTATGGGGTAGTGGAATTAGAGCTCACTACTGGAAATGAAACCTGGAAATGGTAATGATAAAGTTTCCTTCCCAGTCGGTATGAAGATGTATTGGAAGGAGATGTTGGGCTATTATATGCCTAGGGATCCATAGTAGATCCTGGACCTGGAATGGTCATTATTGTTGATGGCTTGATAAACCCAACAATGTTGGCTTGGATGATGATTGATTGTTGATATAAGTGCATGTGTTATTGTTGATGGCCTGATAAACCCAACGACGACTGGCTTGGCTGATGATTGATTGTTGATATAAGTGCATGTGTTATTGTTGATGTCCTGATAAACCCAATGGTGTTGGCTTGGCTGATTATTGATTGTTGATATAAGTGCAGGTAATTTGTTGACGGTCTGATAAACCCAATTGAAGGTTGGCTTAATTGTGTAATTATTTGATGTTATGGAAATTGGGAAATGTTACAATGTTGGCTTGACTACTTGTAGTCTGACAAACCCAACTAATAGTTGGCTTGGTTGAGTAGCCTGAGAAACCAAGTAATGTATTGGCTTGATTTCCTGTGGCCTAATAAACCCAATTGTGTATTGGCTTAGCTGAACGGTCTGATAAACCCAACTGAAGGTTGGCTTGACTGAGTAATTATTTAATGTTGTGGAAATTGTGGAAACGTTACAGTGTTGGCTTGACTACCTGTAGTCTGATAAACCCAACTGTTAGATGGCTTGGTTGAGTAGCTTGATAAACCCAGCAGTGAATTGGCTTTAGTGGTTGTAGCCTGATAAACCCAATTGTATATTGGCTTGGATGGACGGTCTAATAAACCCAACTGTAGGTTGGCTTGACTATGCCTAATATATATATAAATAAGGATGTTGTGAAGCAGCCTACGTGCTGGCCTAACATCCAAGTCCAGAGGCGATCCAAGGCTTGGAAAGTGAAGCAGGATCCTGTAGACCAACGAGGAAACACACAATACAGATAGGTATTGGATTATGTTGCAAATTCTTGCTTATGAATATGCATATGTATATGATTTGGTTATGATGTTTTAAGCTCTTGTTTAAGAGATAAAAACTGATGAGAATAAACTAAACATGTGAATTTATTCAATGTTTGAATATAGGTATCACTGGAAGCGAGGACTATGAGAGCATCCTAGGGGTGCATGTGGACATGTGACTATCCTAAAGAGCTCAAAATGAGCAGAAATGAAAAAAGTGCTAGTGAGACTATGAAGTTCCTAGCAGCCGAGACAAACCATGTGGGGAGGCCCCATGGTTGAGAGGTCTGAAATAGACCAGAGACACTAACTGTCATGACCAAGAGGGATTGGTCCAGCATTCACGGTGAAGTGAAAGAGGCTGAGAGCATGAAAAGCCATAGTGGTGGTGTGGGTTCCAGGATGGAACAAGACAAAGAGGGGAAAAAACTCTTGCTTCTCTCTCTTGCCTTTTAATTATATATACGTATGCATTGTGAAAACAGAAGATTGTTGAATCCATGTATGGCTGAAAATAAAATGTGTCTATTTGCTTAAAATAATTATGAATGCTGGAATAGTTAAATAATTGCCCAAGAATGGACATGAAGGAGCTCATGTGCCTGTTGGGAAGGCATGAAAAATATGAAAGTCTCCTTGATGAGACTTAGACTGTCATGCCAATTGGGCAATTAATTGACTAATTTTAATGCCTATAATATGCTTGGTCTAACAAAATTTCAATGATACATTTCACAGGTGAGAAAAGTGAAGTCCGGTGTGCACATTGATCATGGCTGCAGACCAAAAGCTGCTGAACTTGGCTGGAAGTCTTCTTCAAACAATTGCCAAGACCCAAGAAAATCTTGGAGAGATGCTCAAGAGGTAGAAAAGTTCCTAGACTTGAGGATGAGCTGAAAGCTGAGAACCAGCAAGAGAAGCTCATGGAAGCCGAGGGGCTTGGTCCTGAAAGTTCAAGTAAATAATTGAACGTGGGACAGATCTGCAAAATTTTGAAATTTGATGTGCAAATTGTATATGTATTGGAACACCGAGGATGGTGTTATTCCAAGGGGGAGGGGATTGTAATACCCCAGTTTTGACCCCGTTTGCATTTAAAGATACATGATGTATATTTTGTAATTAATCGTGGTGTGGAGCTAAAGGCAAAAGCCCCATCGATTTGGTTGTGTATGTTTCGGCAATTGGGATTGTTGCCGATGGTATATTGTGCTATCTGGCACATTAGAGTTTGGCATCATGTAAGTATGCACATCAATTAAAATAAACCTATAGCCAACTACGATGGTGCAACGTTAAATGAAAAGGACATGATTTCCTAAGGTTAAGGGGGGGGGGATTGTCTAACCCGTGAGAGCCATTGGGGAAAATCCATGTGTCAGCCACTAAACTACTATTGGTTGAAGGTAGTTAAGGCTGGGTAGTGGTGGGTGGCAGGCTACCCCCACACACTCTCCACCAACTGGTTCAGTCACACGCACGGCTGGGAGTGGTTTCTTCATGCGCTGCTTGGCATACCAACCGTTTTGGTTCTGTCCACTCTCCCCATCATCGGTCGTTCATCTTCCTCATGACGAGCTGAATTAAAAGGATCCATGATCCATGGATTGGGGGTTCGGGTCGCCTTCTCTCTCCCAGGATTGCTAGTCTATGGGTTTTTCTTCCCCGTTCTAGCAGAAAATAGTTCTCCTTTGCCTCATAGATTTGATGGCTGCGGATTGATTCTTTACCCGAGAATTCACGCAGAGTTTGTTTTTTTCCCATTGTTGAATTTTGGTTAGGATTTTCTGGATAGTTCTGTGGGATGTGTTCTTTTCCTTCACGCACAGATTGAGAGTCGGATCTGTTCTATCCCAGGTCTATGTAAACTTTCTCAACGACTGTAGTGGGATTGCCATGCTGTGGGTTCATAGTCGTTGTGGTATCGCTTGAGGAATTGCTGGGGGTTCATAGTTGTTGTGGGCTACTATTTGCCACAATGGATTGACTGTGTTCTCCCCTGTGAAAGCTTGAATAGCTATTTTGCTACATGCATGCAGTGGTTGGTCTTCAGACTATGTGGAGTGGGATTGAATGTTGGGTATGCTTGAGAAACCTGGGTTTGGGATCCACACAGGTAGAGTTAGATGGTTGGCTTTCTTCTCCACAACCCGGAAGAGCACTGGTAAGGGAAGTCAGGGCCTGAGGGACTGTGAAGTAGAGAAGGGGTTGATTCCTGGTGTCGAGTGTGTGTGGGTGTCTTGGAGGTCAGGCTACCTCTGGTGTAGGTGTCCTTAGCTCTTCCATGAGGTCACCATCTTAGCATTTAGCTTCTCCCATCTCCTTGATAACCGTATAAGCCCTACTATGTGGGCTTGGCTGATTTGTGTACCTTGGCTATGTGTAAGCCTGCTTAGTCCCTTAGTCCTTGAGGAATCATACCCAGCTCGGGGGTGGCAGTGTTGCTGAGAGATTGATGAGCACGCTGGCCTATGGTTGGGTGGAATTTTGTTGTGACGTAGCTAGTTGTAGGACGACTTCTCTATAAGATGAGTATTCTTAACCATTTCGTCTCTGCAATTATATTACTGTTAATGAATTACAATGAACATGTTGAATGTAGAAATAATGTATGTTTGCTTCCGCCGTGTATGTGAATGATTATGTTTTAAGCATTTTATGTTCAAGCATTTTGGTTTTATGTATGTTCAACTTCATGGGGCTAGTTTCCTGGAGGTTTATGTTTGGTGTTTAGTAGTGTCCTCTTCGTCGGTCAGAGGGTCGGGGACGTTACAAAGACTTGGTTGAAGAAGAAGAATATATCCTTAAGGATGAGAAGTTATCTTTAGCTACAGATACACGTATAGATAAAGTCTCAAAACCTCAGGGCATGATAGTATTCTTTACTGGTAAGAGGTTACCTTTTCTAGGTCTTTTATGTCTTTGTCTTTGGTGGCCCACTCTTCTCTTGCTAATTAATATTTTTTATCATCTTCAAGTTATTCATACAAAGTATATATAAAGTAGGACTGAAACCAAGCATAAATTGATATACACATTGTGAACCAATACTTTTAGCTATTGCGCTGAGAGGTGTATTTACAGGTTGGGTACAGGGTGATTCTTCAAAACCTTGTTCGTGTCGAGCACTTGGGCTGATGTATTGTCTATAATCATTATTTAAAGAAAAATATGATCCATGGTTAACATGGTCATTTTGTCACTACCTATGACTATATTTTGTGCACAATCACTGGCCTTTCTTGTTGAATAAAGTTTCGTTTGGGTGCTCTTTGTTTCATACAACATGAAATGACTCATACAATTGAAAATTACGAGGTCTCTTGGGATATATCTTTTAATTATTAATTTATTGTCTTGTGGGTTGTGAACTGGCATTTTGATGCAATCTCTGTTACATCCTGTTACATCTTCGTTCTGCATGTATTTCCATTTATTATCTTTCTGAACGTGAGTTTCTGTCATTTTGACAATGCCATATTTTCTGCTTTGGCATGTAATTTTCCTATAAATATATTCCTATTGCTTCCATATATTATCATGAACTTAATGATATTATGTTTCTTTATATGATCCTATATTTGTCACTGTTGATGGCCCATAACATTCTGTACTTCTTTAGAAAGTGCAATTAGTCACACATGTGAAGGTTATATTATGCAGATTTCTATATGTATTCGTTCATATGGTGTCTCCTTGCAGTAGTTTAAACTTGAAATTTGGGTGTAAATCCCGTCCCTAAGGCTTTCGTATAGGCACATCTGCTAATTTCTGTTTATTAACTACAACACATTGTGTTAATTGTTGTTTGTTTGAATCTATTTCTAACCTTGTTATGTACTATTCAATGCTTTCCCAATTATGGCTCCAAGTTCCAACTTCCCTCTCAAGCATACTGGCATTCACGGTCCAGTATCGTGTGATGCTATTGAGTAGTAATTCAAAACTCCTGATAATTTAACTATAGTACCTTTATGACAAAAAGCATGTTTGTTCCTTGGATTGCTTGATTAAAGGTTATGAATGGGTATCAGAGATGTGGTCTCATGAGCTTATAGATCAATTAAAGGTTATGAATGGGTATCAGAGATTTGGTATCATAGAGTTTTTATATTGTTGTTGGATGAAATCCTGAGTAATAAATATGCCACTTTGATATTAATTAATCTTGCAATTAAAAAGGCATCACAATGACAAGAATCACAAGGGGATCCATAAAGTAAATAGGTAACAATCTTGTGACGTTATTACCAGAGTGAAAGATGATGGCATATGCTACATTAGTTATTCTTTTCTCCACTTTCAACAATTAGAAAATCCTCTTTGTGAGTCACTGAGTTATGATGCACCAACTAACACCCCTAGTGTAGGAATTCTGATATGCTATGATACAACCACCCATCCAGTGTCTGAAGTCACAGATGAAAGGCACCTTTGGTCTGGGTTTTCTGATCCCTTACAGTGCACCCTTTCCTTTCTGAAACCATGACATTGCAATATGAATGGTTTCAGAACTCCTTATGCTACACTGATCTGTATCGATGGCAAACAACTTTTCATGATGGAATTCATAGTTTGAGAACAACATTCCTTTACATTGCACTCACATTTCACACATAATCTGCAACCATTTCCCTGTCTCTAACCTGCTTAATTTCTGTATTAATGGTTTTAGAAACCCTTATTGATGGAAATAAAATTTTCCATGATGTAATTTATAGTTTGAGAACAAAACTCCTCTATGTTGCACTTACATATCACACAACGGTATACAAGATTTTCCTTCAATGGCACCTGCTGTTTGAGCATTTTTCTTCTTTATGTTGTACTCATGGTTCTGCAATATTTGTTGCACCAATATTTCCAACAATAAGGAATGTTTAATTGGTTTGCAAATTATGTTCCTCACCTCTATGCCTACTCTACTAATTTTGTGTTCAAATGGCAACTATAGCTTCTTTCTATTGTAACTACTTTTCCATAGCCTATAAATTTTGCACACCATAGTTGTAGATTAAGCCTACATTCATATACTGAGCCTACATTTAGATGCAATTTGACAAGTTGGTATCCTTGTAGTGCACACATTACCACTCCCATGTGATCATGGTTAGAAAATGCTAATTAGTAATGTTTACCTAACCATACTTGAACTGAAACATACCAATCCAGATGATTCATGTTACTATAAAACGATCTCAAAATATGAATTATATTTATTTGGGATTAAAAAAATTTCCATCTGTTGCAAAATGTTGTTTATATGATATTATGTGGCAACCATGTCTATCTTAGTATCGCTTAACGCTTGTGTAATTTTTATTTATTTTTATTTTTTGCAGAGAACATTTGGTTTCCTAATAGATGGTTTCTTTTGCAGTTACAAGAGGCAATACCATTTAAATCGTGACTCGGTAAAGCATGAAGAAAAGTTATTTGTGTGCCCCAAAGAGGACTGCAATCTGTAGTCATCATCTATTTCTAATTTGAAGCGTCATGTGAAGCGGCATGAAGAGAGGGGTGAGTCATGGCGTAGTCAAAATATGAAATCCAGAGAGGTGAAGAAGTATCCTTTCCCAAAGCCATGTTGTGGAAATAATTTTACAAGTCCATCAAGGATTTTCAAGCACCTGGATGATGTGCATTATAAGTATTTATCCCCATACTGAAAATATTTTTATTTTGTTAGCACTAGAACTGATTCAATGAGTGCTTGATTATTGCTCAAAATGATAAGATAGACTATGGAACTTTGGTCCATTGGTTGTTATAATAACCTATCAATATGCATGCATCATGATTGGTAACAATTAACTCTAGATGGGGACAAATACTCTCTTGAAGAGTGTATGAGAACTCCTGAATCTGTTGCACCTACCAGACTGTCATAAAAGGTATGAAAAAGTGACAGGATGGATCCAAAATTAACATGCAAACTTTATAACTAGTTCCTTTGAAAGATATGATCCTTTTGGCAAATCCATTGCTTGTATTGATTTGATGAATGTGACCCATGTCTTTGTTATATTGATTGATTCCTCTACCTATGGACATGTTATTGACTACTAACCCTTATTCTTTATATTTCTCTATATTGTATAAGTATTTGCGTTTCTAGTGCTACCCATGGTCTTTGTGGTTTCTCATTGAGAAAAACAGGCTAAGGCTTGAATGCAATGATAATCATCCATAAATGTATCAACACATGAACATAAGTATTGTAGAACTGATTAAAATGCACTAAAATTTACATTCACGAGATTTTATGGTTTCCTATTGATTAATATAATTTATTTTTCCATTTTTTCAGTGAATATACAAGTGGAAGGATTATCAAGGCTTTGCTGCAAAACTTGAAATCATCTAACATTTCCTTGGCAAAAATGGTGGCACAGCATGTTGTGAAATTATTCTACCACAGCCTTGGTACAGTTCAATATCAATTATGTTGCAGGAATTCATTATTTATAAAATATTTGGTGAAAATATTCTTTTAAATTTTCTAAATTTTATTTGATATTTTTCTTTTCTTGCAGAGATGCAAGAAAATGTGCTTGTAGAATTTTTTTTGTCAAGGAGCTTTGCAGAGGAAGACTTGAAGCGGTTGCTTCATAATCTCCTGTTAATCACCAATTGAAATCTAACTAAAAAATCAAGAATGCATGGTCACAAATGAGCAACCCATTGACTTAACTAACAACTTTCTGACTGGAAATTTATTTATGTCTACTTGTTCACTAGATATCAATCCTCTCTAAATGTCAACCAGATATGGTGCAGTAAGATGGAAAAATTACCTATTGAAACATCGTGCTAGAGTCTGGACTATCAGTTGAAGTGTTGCTAGGACCTTGAGATACATATTGGTAAATTAATAGAAGTCAAGATTTGGTTAGAGGTCGTCTCTATGTTTATATATTTCACCACTCTAAATTGTGTATATTGTCAAATTGTACCCATTAGCAGAATTGTCACTTGTCAATCTGGAATTTGTATATATGAGAACTGATGTATGTAAGGAACAATGTGTATCCCACCTTTTCTTGTGTAAAGCTGAATTAAGCAGAGAAAATAGTATGCCATAATGGTTGTGGGCTACTAGAGAGAATGGTTGTTATGACAGTTGTCATCTATTGGAGAGAATAGTATGTTATGACAGTTTCTGGCAATTGGCTCTATGGAAGTATTAATTACAGTTGCTTTGCAAATTGCTTGTAAGAGTTAATTACAATTTTTATCA
The DNA here is from genome assembly GCA_001517045.1 of Pseudotsuga menziesii. Taxonomy (NCBI): domain Eukaryota; kingdom Viridiplantae; phylum Streptophyta; class Pinopsida; order Pinales; family Pinaceae; genus Pseudotsuga; species Pseudotsuga menziesii. Next base: position 641,105 of record LPNX010793370.1, on the reverse strand, counting down.
CCGTGATGTTGAATCCCTCTCTCTTGGTGCACAAGCTCATATGCTTGCTTTTTTTTCCATTTTACGGTGGGATTTCTCCCATACCCCTCTTGTTCTGATGATATAATTTTCTTGTCCATGATTTACTTGTGTGTTCTATGAAATAGTATGTGCAACATTTTCAAAAGAAAGGCTATAATGTGTAGGGGTATTTTGGGTTGATATTTTGTATAGAAAAAAAAGCATTGTAGTTTGTTTCCAGTAATGAGGCTACAATGTCCACAGATAAATATTTTAAGGTATTTGGATAGATAAATAGATGGGAAGAAAATGTATGATTCATTGACTATTGATTTTTATTTAGTCCCTAGTGCCCATCTAAAATTATTTTGTGTGAGGTTTATTGCAATGAAAATGCCATGCAAATCGAGATTATTGAATTTTGTTCCTTTAATTATGTCATTGCAATTTTTTTGTACAAAAAACTGGCAATAAGACTCGTTTCCATGTTGGAACCTCACTGGAAAATATTCTCTCATCTTCCTCCATGATTAAGTTGTGAAATATTTTTCACAATTAAGTGCATATACCATACAGAATTCATTTCATGACTTCTCAAAAGGAATTTCATTGTGGTTAAGTCAAAAATAGAGAATAGTGTCCAAATATCACATGTCAGGCTATTTTCTAATATTGATGGTGGAGGACATTATGTTAGACAGGTAGATGGGTAGGCTCATTTGTCCCTTTAATGCAAAAATTGGATGAACGAAAGCCTTTTTGTGTCATGTTGATCTCATTTAAAAGTGGCAAATCAACCAGCTGACAGTTGATAGCTCTTGTACCTACATCTACTCACCCACCCTTGTCTGTTGCACCATTGGTCTCAGTGTAGATCTTGTACAGGTTTTTCTAAAGAACCAAACTAACTGTATGTTATTCATGCACCTATGCAGAAGGGTTGGCACCTACATATCCAATGCAATGAAGTTCATAACCATAGATCCTACAACTTCCTTCAATGTCTTAATGTCCACTTAATCATTGCCACTAGAAGAAGGTGATGAAGAAGTTTGTTCTATTTTTTCACTTCCCTCAACATGTTTTTTAAATTCAAAACTACAAAGTAAATCATCCAAGTTTAGTGGCACCATCCCACTAATTTCACTGCCACCAAGCACTTATAAAATAATCATCATTTTGAGGTGGGCATCACCTATCAGCTTCAAGAGATTGTTGTTTAACTGCTCTCTATCTGTTGTTTCCAATGGGAATGCCAATCTCATCAGCTTCTTTTTCATACTGTTGGATACATATTCTTCCACGTCCACCAAGCACTTCTAAAATAGTCAGCATTTTGAGGTGATCATCACCTATCAGCTGTAGGAGATGGTTGTTTAACTGCTTGGTATCTACTTTTGCCAATGGGAATGCTTCAATCTCATTAGCTTCTTTTTCATACTGCTGGATATATATTCTTCCACATTAACTATTGCTTGTTTAAATGAAGACAAATTATTCTCCCATCCTTTTAGAGAATCTACTGAAAAATATCTCGCTGGCTTCATTGTCTTATCCCACTAGCTTCATTGTCTTAGCTGGCCTAGAGATGCTTTTGCTGCCCCCAGAGCTACATCCATGGAATCCTCTAGATTGTTTTGATGGAAGGAAGCTTTCATTCACCTCAAGAAAAATAGATGACAGGAGACTTTTATCCTCGACAAATAGTTGGAAGTTTTTGCACTGGAGCATGTAATTTATTGCATCATTATCAAATCCTACAATACATCTAAACTTAACCATTTCTCATAATCCTGCAACAAGATCGGTATGCTCTGACAACACACCAACTGAATCACCTCTACAAGATCAGTTGCCAAGGACATATTTTCCTTTTGGTTGTGTGGATCAGATATTTGTATCAAAATTCTTTCTTTATGCTTTTCTCATCTCACCAGACTGGTTGTTCTTGCTTTAACCGTCTTTGCCACACCATTTTCTAATGGTAAAGAAAGTGAGTACTCAACCGTAAAGGGTTCAATAGCTTCATATACAGTAGACCCAACAATAGTACTTGCAATTTGATGCCTTTTATCAGGTAACAATTTGAAAGAGGTATGTGCAAGATATGTAAGAATAATTGTTTATAGTCCTATGCTGACCATCCCCTTTCCTGTTGGAATCTTCTGCAGAGAGATGTTATTTGGAATAGAGATATCAATTTTTACTGTTGCTTGGGATATGTTCTGAGCTTCAATATGGATATAAATTTAGAACAATGTATCCAATGGTATCTCAGGATCAGAGGGGTTAGGATGCCATTGAGTTGTCTTTTTGGGTTGTTGACTTTGCAAACCCTAAAAGAAAGGTATCCTGGGCCTTCACAGGTGCAACAATAAATTTCTCTATAGTGATAGCTAGCCTATATATGGCTACTAGAAACCTTAAGAGAAGGTATCCTTGGCCTTCACATGTGAAACAATAAATTCCTCTATAGTGATAGCTATCCTACTTAAGGCTACTAGACCTTCAAGAAGATGATATTGAGTTGTCTTTTTGGGTTGTTGATTTTGTTCTAATATACAGGTACTGTTTTAGTAGACAGTAGTTATATCGAGTGAAAAGAACAAAAAACTATGAAGTACTCTAGATTTGGGTGTTTACTTTTAGTTGCTTTTAATAGGTTGGGAGTGTTGGAAATTTAATTAACATCAAACAATTAATGCAAATTTGAAAATTCATCTTCTTCCAAGAAGGTTCCTTGGATCTTAAACCTAGAATTTTTATCCTTTAGGACTATTGTAAATTGATGTGTAAAATAACAAAGGGACAATCACAATAATTCCCTTAGCCCCAAAATTCATGACAATTCAAACAGAAAAGATACCAATCATTCCAATGAGTTTGTAGCCTTCTAAGGCAAATTCACATGTATAAACCAGATGAAAACTCTTCTTATACAACAGATATAACATCGCACCCAACAATAATAGATGGTTGTACTATTATATTCAATCTTAGTGTTAAGTCCCTTAATGGTTTTCTCCTAAGTGTGTCAAATCAACAACATAATTAAGAGTTGGAAATAAACATCCCAAGAAGATAAAATGCTGAAATCAAATCTGCAATATACCCAATATGTGGAAAGTTGGAAATATTCTATTTGTAAATGCTCAATGAATGAAGTACATACATACCATAGCCTCCTCTCAAGACTAGGAAAAAATACAACCACCCAAGGTTCCCTAGCTAGGGTTAGTCAACAAACCCTATCTCCTGCAAGTACAAGAATCCATCCAGCAATATCTTCAAGGCATGATGTCCTCTTCTTCCCCAAATACATTTGAGGGTTTTTGAACCCTAATCTCTATCCTATAAGGGATGAAACCCTAACCCTAGAATCCAAGATGGTCCAAGAGACCAATAAACCCTAGTACCCAAGATAGAGAGATCAAATGTATAAAGAAGAATCTCAAGAGAGAGAAATTGTCCACCTCATCATATGCTCCATTATAGTTTCCTCATTAACCCTAGTGTATCATAAGAGAGCACTCCAAAGAAGAGATAAAAATGAATGCATGATGTGTTGTGTTGTTTGGAAATAGTCTCTTCTTCCTCTATTTATATGAGAGGAAATGAAGGCCAACAACACATGTCAGCTTAAGCCTTACAAGCAAGAAGTAAGCCACAAACAAGTGAAGTGCTCCACTCATGCAGTACAAGTTTGAAACTTCAGTGATGATATCATGAAAAATTGTGACCCAACATGATGAAGCTATGCAAGGCAAGTCCACACCACTCCATCTCGAGCCTCCATAGACTCCATCCATCTTCCAAAGACAAGTACTCCACTGGGGAAACTACCCCTTGCAAGAACATTGTCAAATCCCTAGGCATCCCTGAGCTATCTGTAGTTCTAGTGGTATTGCTATACATTTCATTGCATATCAGTTTCATTCCATTGAAGTCTCCTTTGCTTACTGTTGACTTCAACCATGTGATTACTAACAATGAAGCAAACCATTCTAAAGCTCTTTTAACAGGATGAACCTCAAACAAATCTTCATCTATAATATATTGAAATGTAGATTATTACAAGCAAGTTTTTGGGATTTAATGAATCCTTGGATTGAGGTGTTGTTCCAAGAATCGAACAATGCCATGCATGTGATGTGACACTTAACTTGGTGAAAGGAGCAAACGAGATGTCTTAGCAATCATGGATCCTGATGTTGACTATGCATAAGATACTCTTGCTATTGCTCTGAATAGTTACTGTTGGTTGCAAAGTTGAATGCATTGAGCGACACAGGTAGATTATGGAATCAAATGGGTGAGGCTCTTTAATTGCATTATTGCATTCATATTCTAGAGAAATGTCATTTCATTATTGCATTCATATTCATGAGATAGAAATCCTAATTTTGAAACTTTGAAAGATAAGTATGGAAGGACCTCACCTAAAATTCACAATAGTAGATATTGAAGGTATTTGGTATGAAGAGGATAGTGATGACAAGTATCCAAGATTGAAACTCAACCAATCATAAAACTGATTGGGTATGTTTGTTGGAATCTTAATGTAGATATTACAGTGATCAAATATTTTGTGTAGCCACTTGCAACCACTTTGCATATTCAATAGTCCCTTTTGTTTTATGATTGGATTATGGTTCTTGAAAATGATATGATTTCATTTTGGTATGAACATAGATCTGTTATTTGAGTCCAATTTTATAGCCTAGGTACCATGTACTTGTCAGAAGAGAGGTCTAGCTACTATTACAAAGTATGGAGATTGAGCGTTTGATGCTACCCAGATTTGTTCCTTATGTTTCCAACCTATGTTCTCATCCACTAGAGTGTGTCAATGCCTTCACATTATCACCATTGTATCATTGTCACTATCAAAACACTTTCACTATCAAGTCGCTCTCACTGTCACTAATGTGTCACTGTTGTTGTCACTACCTTGTCACTATCATTGTTCTTTTCTTTACTATTCACAATCTGTTGTTTAAACTCTTTGTCCCAATACTTCAAATTCTGCCCAACAACTTGATTTACTATTCTTTAGAGTTCAATCTGTCTTAGGTACAGATTTAAGGAATATTTCCAAACAATATAATATCATATATGCCCTAATCAAAATAGCATACAACTATCCAAAACCTTTCAACACAGATACTTTCAGACTTGTAACTTCATGCATTCAATCAAACATCAGATCAAGATTGATCTTGCATACCTTGAATATATACTTATGTATCTCAGCAATATGACTTTCCTGTACATGAAAAAAATAGCATTCAAACTCCATTATCGTCATGTAGTTGTCATCAGTTACTTCAGAAATAAGGCCTGTTCTAATACTTCATATTTGCTTGGAAAGAGTGCCAATATACCCTCATATTAGAAATGATTCTACCCCAAAAATGTGTCAATGTGGCCCTCAAAACAACATAAAATATTCTCTGAGGCAAGGCTGAAATTCTTCTTTAAAATACCCTAAAAACAGTCATCCATATACTTCATTCTTCAAAAAAATTTGTCGATCCTACCTGCAAATCACCTTATAATTTCAGACCTTGTCTTGCTTGTTTTCCACCACTAAAAAGGGTGCACTTTATGTTGTATTGATACATAAATTCTCTTCCCTTTTCTTGGTCAAAATATAATTATAATTTCAATTTATTTGGAGCTGATTTACAAAACTAATTCTTCATTAATTCATCAACGGTAAATCATATGAGCCAACCTTACAAATACATTTCTTCATCAATTCTTGTTGTTATTACATTAGGCCTTCCACATTCTTAGGGATTCTTATCATGTTTACACTTCCAAACCTCACAGACTTCTCTATATTCATAGGGGCTTCAGGTCTTGTTTGAGACCCTTAGAGGTTTTCCATATTCAATATCTTCTTCTTCGAACAGGGGCTTCTACTTCTTTAAAGCTTCTTCAATAGGGCTTCAAACGAGTTCTTCTAAGGCACAATTCAATACTTCAAATATGAAGGGTTTAACTATATTTCATAAGGCCTACATGATGCCTCAGTCAGTAGCATGTCAAAAACAACAGTCATGTTAAGTGCCATGTTTAATATTCTCATATTTATCATCCTCGTGCACTTTAATATGAAGCAAAGCTAATTCAGGGACAGTAAAATTGAGCATCATCTTCAGATCTGCTTTGGGGGCCCTGTTTCTGGAGCTACTTGTTTTCTTCAATTCAGAATCACCACTACTTCCATCAATACTTCTTTGCGGAAGGCCATTGGTTGGTTTTATATATGTCCATTTCCTCTTTGACATTAAATGCATACATGCTTATTCTCACCATGAATGCATTGGCTAGTTGCAAGTCCTTGTTTTTTAATCTGAGTAATAAGCATGTCTATTAATTTTTAAGGCTTCCAGTTTGAATAGTCATGGGTTATATTCATAGCATAGTCATGGAACCCTTGAATCATAATGATCAATGGATTCTTATGTATGGTGTGCAGTTATAATCAATGCAAATTTGAACAACCATTCATTGTTGTTTGCAGCTCGCCAAGAGTTTGTTTGAAGCTCGCTAAGAGTTTTTTCTTGTGCGCCCCCCCCCCTCCAAAAAAAAAGGCCGAAAGCCCCCGTGTCCATGGTAGTTACATCCCTTCCCAAAATATGTTTGTGGTAGTACAGATTCTACATAGTTTCTCCTATGTTTGTCTCTTTACTCATGCTAGTGAGTTTATTTAAACCTTCAAAGGAAGAACTCTCCTTCTATAGCATGATTCGACCCTTTTACTATCTCTCAAATCTATATATATGGAACTATCATCACCTCGAACCAAGTCACCCTTACTGCTAGAAAATACAAAATAAATCACAATAAAAGTCCAAAAGCTGTGAATGCATGCTAGGTATGACCTTTTTGCGGTTTGGATAGCTTTCCTTTCCTTTTAGATGAGTTTCCTTGCTGTGTAGAATGAGTGTTTTGGCAAGGAAAGCTATTGTTTTTGCTTTCTGCTTGGCAGCATGGGAAATTTGAGATGAAGTTTGGATAGAAAATATTAGAAAGGAAAATTCTGTTCCTTTGGAAAGTTAAACTAATAAAGAATGACACCTAATAAATACACAAATTTGAATGAAGGTTTTGGCATAAGGAAATTTTATAACCTCATGCAAAATTAAATCGTCCAAAACGATGCCATGTGTTAAAAGGGTTGTCAAATGCTTTCAAAAGTCAAGAAAGCAGTACAAGAATTTCGAAAAGCAATTGTGAACCTCCTTAGTAATGGTTGTGTGTGTGAAAATATGGTTTGTAGTCTGGTACTCCAAGCAGAAATTTGCATGTCCTTTGGCCCTTAGTCACCTCCTTTCAAGTTTGTTTGAAAGCCATAAATGAAGAACTGTAGTGCAGAGCTTGGAGAATATGTGCCCTTATGATGGTTTTGTAATTATTCGGATTTGAGTGACCAAGCATGGGTAAACTAGAACAAACCACATTATTAAACAAATCAACAGTGTGAGAGTTGAGCGAGTGAATACCATGTTTGAGGAAGTTGGCTTGGAATTCTTCCCCATCAATTGTCATGTGAGTGCTCATGACCTTGACTTCTCGCTTGATGTCATTGTATGAGAAAATATTGGAAGAGATGAGTGGAGGTGATACAGATAGGGGTCTATGTAGGGAAATCATAAAGGAAGATCATATGAGAGAACATGCATTGCAAGTCTAAGTCTGGGTGGAGAGAAGTATGCCTAGAGAATGGGTGCACCAAAAGGTTTTGGGAGAACAACAAAGTGCTGCAAAGAGCTTGTGTCTCCACAAGAAAAGGAATCCCTGCTTTCTACGAAAGAGGAGGCAAAAATGGGATCTCTGAAGGTGGGGAAAGAGGGGGGGGCATGTTTCAAAGTGAGATGAGATGCTTGTGATGGAGTTTGTACTCTTGGTTGAACAAATGGTTCATTGAGTAGAAGCCAGGTGTGGGGGTGTGGGTGGCCAGGTAGATGGAATGGGGGTAAGAGTCAAGATCAATATCCCAAATAGATGTGGATAGAAGGTCATATTTGGCTGAGGTTGTCTTGAGGGATGAGAAATAGGGGAGAGGAGGAATGAACTGATGAAGGTGGGTGGTGTATGAGTTGGCATACTTTATATCAATAGAAATGTTCTTGTGTCATATAGAATGTACCCATAGCTTCTTTGTATAGGATTTTTTTGTAAATCCCTTCAAGTTTTACTATGATTGTAATGAAAATATTAGTAATATTTGTGAGATATTTTGAAAATCAAGATATCTATTTAAGTGGAGAAATTAGTATTTGAATTATAATGCACATTTAGCAAAACAAGAGTCCATGAGGTAAAACGTCCATTTGGTAAAATGTTCCCTAGCACCCAGTATTATGTTATACCATAAGGTGAATTGTTGTGGCTTCTACACCTTGGTTGGGTGGTTTTCAAGCATTGGGCAGTGGATTTGAAGTATTTTCGGTTGGAAAGAAGAAGGCTGAAGCTTGTACGTTCTGTTCCTATGGAATTAAATAAAGACCATAATGAAATTATGGAAATAGCTCAGGTATGTTTTGAAAAACTTGTAGTTTTGAAATTGAAAAGACAATCTGATTGCATTAAATAAATTATACTTTGTTGTTTTGTATTATATGAGAAAATTTCTATTTAATGATTGAATTTGACTGCATATTCAGTGATTAATTGAATGACACACAGGCTTGGAAGTTATGTCTCTTTTTTTTTGGGGGGGGGGGTGCCAAGATTTCTGTCAAATATCAAACCCTCTATCCTTTTTGTTTTACATTTTCTTTTTCCTTCCATCATTTCTGACTACATCCCAAAGATTTGCAGACATTATTAGTTTTGATTTCAAGGTAGACATAATATTTTGTGTGGGTTAAGTATGAGGAGATTGTAACATAAAACTATGTATTTTAATTTTTTGACAGTGGAACTTAATAAAATATCTAAATATTTATTTTCTTTGGATATTTGTCTTGATATCATCAAATATATATGATGCTAGAACTGAGAAAGCTTTAAGAGATATAGCTTCTGAGTGCATCCTAAAATTTGCAGACATCATTAGTTTTAATGTCAAGGTAGATTCAACATCTTCTGTAGGTTGAGAGTGAAGAGATTTTAAAGTAGAACCAAATTTTTTGGCATTGTAACTTACTAACATGGATAGATATTTATCTTATATGGATATTCTTCTTTATATCATTGACTGCATGATGTTAGAACATATAAATATTCAAGAGATAAAGATTCTTGTGGCTACTCATTAGTTTTTCCTATGTCAGTTCTGAATGTTGGTGGTTATTGCTTTTAACTTTTCACTTTTAAGTGCTTGATTGAATGGCTAAAGCTAAAACAAAATTTTAACTCAGTGGGATATTGTAAGGGTACAATAGCTATGATTTTCACTGCTTAATATTGCATATAAGCTGTCCTAAAATGGTGTGTTGGTTTAGAAATCATTATGGATAGTTAGGAGTGCCCCCTTGTGCAGCCATGCCCCATGGAAATCCCCAACCATTGCAATGAAACATGGGTGTTGTCCATAAGTAAACATGCTTAGACTTCATTTCCCATGCTAAAATAATACCAATGGTATTGAGATAGGCACCTCTATGACTATACACAACAAATTTAGGACTGGACATGGTTCTTGCTGTGGAGTTTAATGAGATAACTTCCCATTCATCTTTAGGCCAACGAGTCTCAAAATTTGGATCTTCACTTATCAAAAGCTTTTCATAATCAAGAAGATATTTAAGATCTTTATTCAAAGAATATTCTCTAGATTTTTCTAGTTCATGGATCACAATAATTAATGGTAATTAATTAATTAATTAATGTCACCTAAGAAAGGTTCCTGCCTGTTGCCATTGTAACTTCTAAGAATTG
>LPNX010793370.1:615361-631161 GCA_001517045.1 Pseudotsuga menziesii | reverse complement strand
ATGCTTCAAAATGAGAGACATTGTGTGTGCATCATGTCTAATATTTAGAGTGTTGAGCACTGCCCCTGCCATTGGTACTCCAAAGTGCATTTCATATGTGGCTAGTAAATTCGGGGCCACTACAACAACCTGTCATATGTATGGATTGTTCAACTTTAAATTCTCTAACAATTGATACAATTTCAGTTAAATGAAATTTTGATGATATTAAGGTATATAGGAAAAATCCTTCACTAAGAAACATATTGTAAATATAAAGGTTACAGGATCGATTTTTGAAAATTTATATTTTCCAAACTTTAGGAATAACCAAACTTGACTCCTATGATCACTGTGATAGTTGCTCCTATGATCATTATTTGCTTCAGCAATACTTTTTTTGTTTTCCTTTTCAGAGAGGCTAAATTATACAATGTATTCTAACAATTTTTATTTGGGAAACAAGGTATACCACCATTTTCCTTGGACATTTTAAACATTGGTAGAGAAAAGGAAGGTCGTGGGCTGACTAGTATTCATGCAAAAAGGATTGCATTGGTTGTGAAGTGGATTTTTATGGCCCTCACATGATTATGGATTTAAGGGTAATTTGGGATTTGTGATGTTGTTGCAGGGTTAGTTTTCTTCAAAATGAATGGTTTAACATATCAAAAAAGAATTTGGAAAACTGAAGAACTTAATTAGGAATTTTAGGGAATAATAAGACCATTCTTGTCGATTTTTTGTTAATATTCATACTAAAATAAGACTCACTGATGGAGTTGTGGTTCAGCAGTGGAGGGGGGAACTTGCAAGAACACCCACTGAGGTATAATTCCTCGAAAGCATATGAATAAGTGATTGGGGCTAGGTGCTTGTTCCAGAATATTTTGATGGTTCACCCATCGAGTTCTGTGAAGAGGTCATTTCTAATACTGATTATATTCTTTGAGATCAAAGGAAGCACTTTAAAAATTGAGCATAAATTAAACTTATTCACTAAGTTTTCTAGCATGATTTGGAACTGTTTTGATTGTTGGTAGCATATCGAAGGACTCTTTCAAGACTTCCTTCATCAGTGAAACAACATTCTTTTGGATAACCTATGCGCTAATTAAGGGAAGTTTTTAGTTCTTCTCAAATGCACAAAGAGTTGAATGATTTTGTTTGGTGCACCTTTTAAAGTCAAATCAGTCATAAACTTGGTAATGTGAAGAAACCATAGTACCGTGGCATGCCTTAGTTTATTAAACAACAATACAACAGTAGATAGGAGATTTGATGCATTAATTGCAGTGAAGATATCATTTTGGACAGACTGGATACATAATTGAAGGTATTTGTTTTCAAATTTGGATTTACATGAGAAATATGATGAGGTGGCCCCCAAGGGGAGAGTCATTTATAATGATATATACACAAAATATCTGAATTTAAATTTGAACAAAAGAAGGTGAATGGAAGGCTTGAGTATTACTAAAATACTACTCAAGGACACGCTTTAATGACTAAATTTTACTTGCAAAAGAACCATGTTCTGAAGCCAAGACTATTAAAGTTCTTGAGTGTTATTTTGGTCTAGTTGTTCCATGTACCCTTGCTGGTATGTACCCTTGCTGGTCAGTGGTGATCACTGTATATGAATTTGAGGTTGTCTTTTAGGTAAAAATAGATTCTACATTGTAGTTTTTTGTTGTAACATTGATGATTTGAGCTACATTACCTTCATGCAACTTATTTTAAGATTAATGGTTTGATGTTTATCTCTTACATTGTCTCTTTCTTTATGTGACAGGATATGACGCTGGAATTTGAGAAAGCTAGGCCTAGGAGCTATCTCTTCACATAGATATTTTCCTAACATTAAATGATAAATAAATAATTTGACAACACTTTCGCTAAGCAAGAATGGGCTCATTCAAGTACATGATACCATGTTGGTGTTTAGCACGAATATCTTGACAATTTTTTATGGTTTGTTTATTGCTCTTGTTTGAAGCATTTTGTCGATTTTTGAAGTTTGTGTGTATTTTGGTTAAATATTGTGTTAGTCCTTTGAATACTTCTAGTTCTCATTCGATGCTTGATTTAATCCTTTGTTGTAGCTTGAATCAAGGTTGGTTTTAGGGTTTGATAAAGGATTCTTTTATTGCCTTTTAGTTGCATGAATTAATTGTCTTCAGTTTTTTTATTCTTTTACACTGATTGTATATTTTCTTTGTAAATACTTATCGTTATTCAAAAAAATAAATGAGATCTACATAGCTAAGCGAAGAGAAAAATGGTCTATGCACTAGGTTCCTATGCATTGATCATAGGATACCTATTGACACAAGACCAACATTCATCTAATGCAATAATCAATTGGCATAATTACAATGCATAATTGTATTAGCCTCCATGACCATAATTGGCTAGTGGAGGCCAAGATCAAGCATAATGTATGATTCTATCAGTTTATCAGTTTGTCAAGATTCAGGTCCCCACATGTCTGCTGGACCATTAAGGGATGAGATAACAAGTGGAGTCCCCACTTGCCCTGAATCTAGTTAGTGCAGTTGTGTTTCACTGAAACCTTCCGGTTGTGACTTGTGAGTCTACATGTTCTGTTGTTGATGAAGTGATTCATGTTATTTGACTAATGTTGTTGTTCCTCTATTTTGAAAAGATTCTATAAATCAGTGAAAGATTCGCCAATTTTTACAATTTTTTATAATGAAGTTAAATATTCGCCAAGATTTTACAATATCTTATAACTTACTGAAAAATTCACCAATATTTTATAACATTATATAATAAAATGAAATATTCGCTAAGATTTTACAACATTATATAATAAAATGAAAGATTCGCCAATTTTTTTATATATACATATTATATTATTGATAAAATCACCTTCAAATTTTCCTATATATTGGAGAGATTCGCCCATTTTTTATACATATAAATCTAGGGGGGTTCTTAAAATCATCCCTAGCTTGGACTATACAATATATTTTCATTAAGTGATTGAATGAAGTAATCCACTCACAATAACTATTTTTTCAAAATATTAAATTTTTTTCTACATACCTGTAAATATCATCATCAAACAAAACTGTCCATGAGGACAGAGTTCAAGAACTCTGCCCACATGAACTATATCTCACAAAAGATAACAAGTGTTTAGCTAAGCAACGGTGAAGATTCATGGTATTTATGCTTCACAAGTTTGCAATGTTGCAACCTAATGAAACATAATATCACAAATCATCAGCATTATTAGCCAACACTTATTAGCTATTTTAGAGTTAGTGAATTGAAAGTGGCTAAGTCAACGCAAAAAAGAAAGGTAATAAGTTTGACTAAATAAAATATTTTGATAATTGTACCTACATCTTCCTCTACATGCATTGCTTGCATGCCTCACATATCTCGACGTACTATCAAAATTATTATTATTGGTATGTGTACCTTCTCTCACTGATAGTCTTCTTCCTATTTATTCTCCAAAACAACTATATTATAGGGCCTTTTGGAATGACATTGTTTTGCATGCAACTTTTATTTTGTCAATCTAGCATAACTAAAGCACCGAACCTACAAACATACTATCAAAACAATAGAATATCAGTTTGGGATACTATATTTTTCCATTCGGTGATCCAGTACCTTTTGTAATACCTTCAACCCTTCAAAAGATAGGGGATAAGAGAAGGTACATGTGGTACATAACAAGGAGAACCTAGATAATTCCTATAAACGAGTAATTAATGGTGATGATAAAAAATAGTTTCACCTTTGAATTGCTTCAATAGCCTATAAATAGTAAAGAATCCCTACTCTAAAAATATCATTTCACGAAATAAAACACACCATAATCCATGCGCAATTTGATAAATGAATGGAAATAACTATCAATGGGCAGTAATAATAATAAAAATATACCCATAGATATTAGTTTAGGGATGTATTGAGGTTTATACCACATATTTGATAGTGTATGCATCCAATACTTAAAGGACCTTTGGGTAGGCAGAACAGGGCATCAATTCATACTCCATTGGAGTCCTTTAACCATTCTTGAATGGGATCAATGATGAAACCACAATAGTGGTTTATAGATGGCAATCATGTAATGGAAATCACAGGGAAACTGTCAAACATTGGGAAGAATCATTGCACTAATAGGGAAACGTTTCATACCCACTCCAAAGCCCCCAAGAGCAGGGAGTTCTGAGTTGGTTTTGAAATTTAGACAGTTTATGGAGTGTAACAGCAGTGAGCCATTTCATTTTCAGTTATGAGCACACTAGGAGCAATGTTGGGCAGTCCTATGGGCATAGACAACTCTAGAATCAAGTATGAGCATCAAAGGGACAAATCTGAGCACTTTGGGAGCATTCTGAAGGTCACAACAAACCGTAAAGCATCTCAAATCAGCTATAATTAGGCCAAATTTCAGATCTGGGCACATTGCAGCAATAAAAGATGATGATCAATGGCAATAGGAGGTGTTCTTTGCAATTCTGGTTGTGAAAATGAGAAATCTATGTGTGAAAGCAACCCTAAAATCTCATTCATATGCCTTATAGCAGCATCCACATGAATTTTGGGCACAAACAAACCTGTTTGATGGTAAAAAAGGGTATGAAGAAACCCTATTTCAACATCTTGGGCACCCTTGTGCACTTATCCATCACCAAACAGGCACACCTCTAAATCTGAGCCAAATTGGAGTGTTAAAAGGCAGTTCTAGGCATGAATAGCCCTATGAAAAGTGACGAACAACGGAAAAAATAGGCTTTGAGAAATGTTGGGTTGAATTTGAGGGTTGAAATGACATTAACAAAAAATTCTAGGCACAGATATGGACATAAAGAGCAGGCCTAGGCACTCCAACAACCTCAAAACTTCATTCCGGGAATAAATAAGGGTTGTTCCAACCTCCTAAACAACAATTTATAGCAGTATCATGAATTCTATGTGCTTTTTCTCCACAAAAGGGGGGTAAACAAGCCTAAATAAAACAAATATCATTTAATTTCAGACCCTATAAACCAAATTGGATTGTGCTTTAGGTGATTCTCTCCAGTCTCTTGAAGGATATCAATAGAAAATAACAGTCTTTGGTGGCTTTCCTTGCAACCGTAGGTCACAAAACAACCCTAAAAATCTCTGGACCTGTGCATAAAATGGAATCCCTAAAGAGGGCCAATTCACCTTGGTGTACTGGTTTATTGTTAGAGGAAGGCCTTCTCTCATTATTTGAGGAACATTCACCCTTGGAGACACATGCATAAGGGTAGTGTTCAGCCCTACCAAAGGAGAAATTTATCATTTGAAGCATGCTTACACTCTTTTATACACCATTTCATGAGAGATATTACATGCTTGTAGGTTACTCATTGAGCTGGTCCACTTGGAAGGTTGTTCACATGGTTCATGCCCTATTTTGTGAAGAATGTTTTTGTATTTGGGGGCTGCTTTATAGATTGACGATTTTGCACATGGGTGGCATCTAGGTCCTACAAAGCAAGTTGTGTTTTACTCCAAATAGTGTTACAATGTATAGGAATCCTACAAAGCTAATTGACTCGACAATGAAGTAGGTTTAGAGTCTCGATGTTTATATTTCTAGTTTTTTTTTTTGAATTTAAGTGTCATGTGTGTGACCTGTGCAGTCCCACATTCACTTGGTCAATTTAGTATGGATTGGGATAAAATCACCATTTTGTTACCGATCCAGTCAGTCATACCCTGATTTTCTTGGGTCAGTACCAAACTTTTCACTCGAATCGTTTCAAAGGCCGAGTCAACTCGGTTGGGGGTCAACTCGGTTGACTCAGCCGAGTTTGAGTCTGAGTCACGAGGCTCATTGTAATATTTTTATCGATCAAGGATTATTCTATATGTTTCTATATCGTATATAGAAACACACTTGATTAAATCTGCAAATATTATTGTTGAAAAGGGGGTAGGCCAATAATAAGAACACCTACATATCCAAATACACAACCACCATAATCGCTCCAACATTCTACATGTCATCATACTTGCTATATGTGATGTATGTTTCAAACATATTTCCAGAGATGTGAAAGCATTGGTGACCAAGCATAGTGCCCATCCATATATATTTCCAAATCCTTTAGGAACACACATTTATAATACATTATATAAATATTTGTGAGCATATCATAGTGCCCATGTATAACATGATATTTTGTGATCCTACCCAATACATGTTAGGAAAAGGCAATGCAAGCAATAAGTGAGAATGGAGACTTGTATGTAACTAAAAGAGGGGCATACATAAGAATTTTTAGGGCATCCATTCGAATTTTTTAGAATTTCCAGTGTACTGTTGTAGGATTGCCACTATGCAAATAAGGCATTGACTTGATAGTCACAATCCCATTATTATGATAAATTATGGGAGAGATCAGAAAAACATCCCTACAAAAATATTAACTGATAAGTATGGTTTTGGTGTATCATTTGGAGAATAAAATCCTATAACAATAGTAGTTATTATGACTCATTAAAGGGCCCTAGATGAGATCTGGGCACTTTTATGCCCTTCAACTTTCAAGCAAAAGAAGCCATAAACAACAAGTATGTGCACATTAGCAAAGATAGAAAAGATCATAAAACATATTAGGTAAAATGGATAATCATCTACAACATCACAACATCATTCATGGGAAAACTAAAAACCACTTACAACCATCAAAAGTAAGGGTTACAACAACAACGAGTGTAGAGTAAGGAGAGAGGAGTGGTCAGGAAAATGAATAATCGAGCCAATGTAGAGTGGAAAAGTGACCAGCTAGAAGTTTGGAAGAGGAGATTAATCAAGATTCCTTGAAAAAGGAACTCATGTCAAAGATGTTTTTTGATGGAAATGACCAACATACCAACTCCATATCACTTCTATCCGAAGTAAATGTAGATGAATGCGAAGATATGTTCTTTGAAGGAGATAGTCCATTAAAGGAGAACCTCCAGGCCCTGTACAGACATATATTGGCATAATTACAGTGTTATATTTGATGCATATGCATAACAAATTGTCTCAAGCTTGACAACGTTGAAAGGCCAAAGTACAATGGCCATAAGCATACATATGAAGCTTATGAATCCTACCCAATTCATGTTAGGAAAAGGCAATGCAAGCAATAAGTGAGAATGGAGACTTGTATGTAACTAAAAGAGGGGCATACATTAGAATTTTTAGGGCTACCAAATTCCCACACATATTAACCAAACTCATTCTTGACAAGCTTTTTCTTTAACAAGTGTTTTGCTTGTAAGTCTTTCCAACTT
The DNA here is from genome assembly GCA_001517045.1 of Pseudotsuga menziesii. Taxonomy (NCBI): domain Eukaryota; kingdom Viridiplantae; phylum Streptophyta; class Pinopsida; order Pinales; family Pinaceae; genus Pseudotsuga; species Pseudotsuga menziesii. Next base: position 623,874 of record LPNX010793370.1, on the reverse strand, counting down.
TTTTTGCTTATAAGTCTTTCCAAGTTTTTTTGCTAGTATTTTGCTATGCTTATGCCAAAAAAAAAATCAGCCATGGTGTAGGTAGAACCAAACAGGTATTTGTCAAACCTGTCTTCCTCCAGCAAAGGGATTTTAGGAAGGCTAGAGGAAAGTGAGACATCCAGTAGGTCTTCAAGGGCTAGATCAACTAGATGTCAGAAGATCAGAAGAAAATTCAACAAACGCATGAATTTTTTTCTCAAGGGAGGGGGGTGATGTTCTTATGATGATGAGACAGTGGGAGACATTGACATGCCCTTAAGGTACCAACACCTAGTGAAACAATGGGTTCCTGGTGATCTTCCTCAAGTAAAGACTGATTTTTGTGTGAATGAGAGGATATATAGAATTGCACCGTCATCATTGCATGGATTGGGGTTGTTTTGCATGGACGACATAAAGGTTGGATATGGTAGATGTACAGAATTTATGGAGTATGTTGGACCTTGTTACAACTACAATGATTGGATGCGCCTGGTCCAATATACACGAAGTATGTGTAGATATGGGTTGTCAACGAATTATATACAACTGAAAGACAAATCTCAAAATAAAGGAGCTACGTTGTACATGGACGAAAGGCCAAAAACAATTGGTAATATTGCGGGGTTTATAAACAGTGCACAACCAGGGTCTACACTAAAGCAACCCAACTGCATATTCAAGTCGCGTGAAGGAAACCGTGTCTTTGTATGTGCAATTGAATCAATAGCTGCTGGAGAAGAACTGCTTATTGATTACAATTTGAATCGTGTAGATACAAACACTGTTAGTATGGTTGTGGTACAACAAACAATTTAACCACCCTTTTATTAATTATTTTAACATATATAAGACTTTTCATTAACATATAATTGTAATTTTCTACTTTTCATGTTTCCTTATGTAACTTTTAGTATGTTTTTGATGTAGGGTTCTCTCAGGGACACCTCCATCTCCGTAGATGTTTATCGACCCGAGTCAAAGCAACAGGTATACATCGATATTGCCAATGTAATATTAAATTTAGGATGTACATACAGATACGTTGTTATGTATTTTCATTAGTATATTAGGTTTGTTTATATAATATTATCTATTTTCCATGCAGAATGTTGATTAGGGAAGCCAACCGGCTATTGATCAGCTGACTACAGCATTGGGGCAATAGCCAAACATGAATGTAATTCTCCATTTCAAATACTTTAAAATCGTAAACATGTATATCGTGATGCATAATGTTTATTTTGTTATGTATTCTTTCATTTTTATGTTTGCGTTCATGATGGTAATGTTGTCTACCTTTTTTGCAGAATGACAGGGGAAAGTCCCCAGCTGTTGATCAGACGACTGGAGCCTCGATGCAACCAGTAAACCTAAATTTAATTCCACATTCTAAATACTACAAAAATGTACACATATAAAACATGTAGCATAGTGTTTTTTTTTTCTGTATTTGTTAGCTGTTACACATTGCGTTCATTGTGATAATGTTCTCTACTTTTTTTGCAGGTGGCTGATCGAGGTAAATCTCCATCTGTTGATCAGACCACACCCTCGTCTAGGTGTTAGGTAATCCTAGATGTAATCCCTAATATAATTATTTGTGCACACTATTGCTTCAAAGACTAAGCAATTTTTTATATATTTCAATTGCAGACAAGGGATTCAATTTTTGAAACAGCGTCTCAAAACTCTTTACAGAATGAGGTCTCCTAGTTGATGAGAGATAGTGAAATTAGAGAGTCTGCAAACCCGTTGAGGGTGCTACAAAAGGCAAGGGAAAAAAATGAGGAACTTATTCGTCTGACATTAGCAGTTCCACTAACAGAAGGGCTCGAACAAAGGATTCAATTGTTTTTACATCAACATAGAAAAGTGGACGTAAGTTATCGAATAATAATGTAAATTCATTTATAAAAACTTTATAATATTTGATTTTATATGCTATTTGTTAGGATATTTAGACACTTAGGAGTTAGTTAAGATCAACTTGTGTAATATATCCGTTAGGTAAAAGTGTGTTTCTTTAGTATGCATTAGTATGCATTTGTAAATATTCTAATCCGACGGTCACGATATGTTCTAGACATAGAGTGATCCGACGGTTCAACTTCTCTTAGATCATACCTACCATTGATTCGTGGCTTAACACCCGATTGGTCTATGATCTCTATTTAAAGAGCATAGAGGGTCCTTGGCTAGTTGATTGATTATGAGAAGCTCGTGTAACTTTCTTTCTTTTGCATAATAAATTGCTCCAAGTAGTTATTTGGCTGGGACCGTCAATTGTTTCCCTCTCGAGGGTTTTAACCATGTGACAAACATTGGTGTATTGATCTGTGATCTGCTTGTGTGAAGCGATTGTTCTTGGTGTTTGGTCCTTTGGGAGTACCCTGTGTACCCTAACATGGTATCAGAGCTTTTATGAAGAGCCGCTTTCGGTTTTGATCAAGATCTGAAACCGGTGTTGTCGAAACTTTGAAAGGGTTTCTGGTTCTGGATTTTCTATGCATTTGTGGCCTATGGGAGCTATTCCATTGCGTTGGAAGCACTGTTTCCATTAAGAAATAGTTTTCGTTTCACCGAAAACCGTTTCCCTTTGCTCCAGAAACACCCATTTCAGCAAATCTGAAGGTATAATGTTAGAGTGATGGATTTGTTTTATTTATTTTTTAAATCTCTCATATTTTATCAGTGTTATTATCATATCCTTTTGTTTTAGTCTTGGACTGTTGCCTTCCCTGGCTACGTATGCTCTTTGCCGTGCACCTTGCGCGATCGCGGCAAATCAGAAACAGTGAGGGAAAGTTTTTTTTCTTGTCTTCTCGGTTACGTATGCTCTTTGCCGTGTACCTTGTGCGATCACGGCAAATCAGAAACAACGAGAAAACTTGAAAACGTAGAATTTCCAGGTAAGCTAACCAAGATCTAACCCCATTGTGTGGAAAAAGTTTTTTTTGTTTTTGTTTTTCGGTTTTTTTTTTGTGATTTGCAGAAAAAGAAAGCAAGCATGGAAAATGAGAGACAAGAGTAAAAAAAAACCCTCTTCCTCTTTCCATAGTTTTACGTACCTTTTAAACTTAGCTCACTTGGTCCAAAGTTGCTTTACACCTTGATAAGTCTTGAGTTCAAATCTTATCAAGCTACTTTTTAATGCATGCAATTTCTATTTTCAAGTTACTTTATTGTAAAAGTGCATCTCACATTAATAAAATAAAATAAAAGTGAGTCACTTAAGTCTTTTAATTTATTGCCGCACTATTTAAAAGTACATTATTGTAAAAGTGAACCTCACTTATTCTACAAAAGTGATTCACTTCAAAGCAACTTTATTGTAAAGTGATTGTCAAAAGTTGATCTTTGGAAGAGGGGGTTCTTTTTTTTAGTTGGTCAAGTTAATATCCGCCACGTCACTATTGGGGACATCTTCAACATTTCCTTTGATCAAGCATAACTTCATCATCCAGAATCAGTTTTAAGTGCCGTTTTTTTTTAAACTGCATATTTTTTCGAGCTCTTTGCATCCAGATAGTTAGTTTCTATTTTTTCAGCTATTATTTTATAGTATGGATGCCCCTTGTGATATTATACTTACAAGTTCTAACTATTTCTCATGGAAATCTTGTATGGAGGATGTTCTGCGAAGTATGGGACTTTTCGGGATAACCTCAGGGAAAGAAACAGAACCCACTGATAATTATAAACAAATTAAATGGGCAAATAGATGTGATGAATCATTTGGATTGATTGGGATGTCAATCTCTACTGATTTGCGATTCCACATATCTGGAATTGATAAACCTGATAAAGCTTGGGAAAAGTTGCAATTCGTGTTTGGTAAACACAATGAAATTCGAGGTCATCAACTTGAGAATGAGTTGCTTTCCTTGAATCCAAATGATTTTTCATGCATTCAAGATTATTTATCTAAGTATAAAACTCTTAGATTATTATGTGCCGAATGCAACATTAAGAAAGAAGACAAATAATGTATTTATCATATTCTTTCAAAACTTGGACCTGCATATTCTATTTTTGTATCTACATTCTACTCCATGAAAGAATCCTTGCCTACAACTAGCTATCAAGAGCCTAGCCTTAAATCCTTTTGTGATTCCTTAATTAGAGAGCAAGATAAGTTCATTCATCTTGGAATAATTAACAATGCAGATACATCTAGGAAAGCCTTATTGTCCCAACAGAAAGAAAAGTCCAAGCCTCCCAAGAAACAGAATTCTTGTAATAATAAGCCAAACAACAAGGGTCCCAAACCCTCTCAGTCAGCTCCTCCTTTAAAAAATGACAAAGGATCCAAGCAAAAAGGAAAGAAGACTGAGCGTCATTGCAATTTTTGTGGGAAAGATAATCATGATGAATCTAAATGTTTTAAGAAGATGGCAGCCTTGGAAGCAACAATGAAGAAGCACCATATCAGCCTAGATTTGTCTTCAGAATCTAACACTCATGGACATGCACTTTGTGCTTCTGGTTACTCTTATACTGCATCTTCTTCTTCTACCTCAAATGAATGGCTCATTGATTCTGGAGCATCTTATCATATGGCTAAGGATACAGCCATCTTTTCTACTATGCATGAATGTAACACCAAACAAATATTTGTTGGTGATGATAGATCTCTAAGTGTTGCAGGATCTGGAACAGTTCTAGTAGAAAATGGTCATTTCAGTGATGTATTATGTGTTCCAAAAATTTCCTGCAATTTGTTATCAGTCTATCCAATTACTCATTCAGGTGAAGGTAAAACTGTGACGTTTACACCTCACCAAGTTGTAATCAAGGATTTTAAAAATCCTCAAAATATTCTTGCTACTGGAACTGTTGATGATATTACCAGGTTGTACAAATTTAACAACTTTGGGTTATCACATTTTCCTTCAATTTTTGTTGCTCATAGTGATAACTTGAACAAACTTTGGCATGAGCGATTTGGTCACTTAAATTATCGGTCATTGCAACAACTATGTAAAGACAATATGGTGATTGGTCTTCCGCTGGTACCTTGCAAGGATGGTGTTTGTTTCGGTTGTGTACTCGAAAAACATCATCGGGACAGTTTTGACAAACGTGCCTCTTGGCACGCCTCGGTTCCCTTGGAGCTTGTGCATAGTGACTTGTGTGGTCCTCTTCCATCTGCTTCATTTTCTGGTTTCAAATATTTCTTAACTTTCATTGATGACTACTCCAGACACACTTGGGTTTACTTCCTAAAACTTAAGAGTGGAGTATTTAACATGTTCTTGGCCTATAAGGCCCTTGTTGAAAACAATCTGGTCATCAAATTATTAAGTTAAGATTTGACAATGGAGGAGAATATGTTAACAACAAGTTCACTACTTTTTGCACTGAACAAGGAATCCAACAACAGCACACTATTCCATATACACCACAACAAAATGGTGTAGCTGAAAGGAAGAACCGCAATTTAAAAGAAATGGCTAATTGTATGATCCAATCTAAGGGACTAAGTCTTCAATATTGGGCTAAGGCCATAAATTGTGCAAATTACATAGTTAATCGCACACCCACTAAAGTTTTATAGGGTATAACACTGGAAGAAGCATGGAGCAAAATTAAACCAGATGTAAGTCACTTTCGTGTGTTTGGTTGTGAAGCATGGGCTCACATTCCGGATGAAAAACAAAAAGCATTGCAGCTTAAAAGTGAAAAGTGCATATTTGTTGGATATTCTGAAGATGCAAAAGGTTATAGACTTCTTCAGCCACATTCTCATGATATAATCATTAGAAGAGATGTTAAATTTGATGAAAATCTCTTTGCCTGCGAGCCTAACTTGGCGGGTGTGCCATCTTTGGCCTGCGAGCCTGATTCGACGATTGTGCCTTCTTCTTCTTCTTCCAGCGTCCTTGACAGGTTTCCAACTCTAGTTTCTGATGATGACAGTGAGGATGAAAATCCACCTCTGCCTGCTCATGTTCCTCCAATTGCACCAGCACCAATACTTCCTCGATGGGTCCGTTCAACATGTGAAGCAGCTAGTGATCTTGTCGGTGATCCTAGAGATCAACGTCGAACACGTTCTCAGTTTCAGCGAGCCTCTTCTCTTTTGGCTCAAGTTTTCGAGAATCATGATCCAGAAACTGTTGTAGAAGCTTCAAGAAATCTAGATTGGGATGCAGCTATGGATGAAGAATATCGTTCCTTAATGGTGAACGATACTTGGGATCTTGTTCCTCTTCCAAAAGGAAGAAAACGTGTCATATGTAAATGGGTCTACAGAACTAAGTATGCATCAGATAGAAGTGTTGAAAGACTTAAGGCAAGGTTAGTTGCCAAAGGTTTTTCCCAAGTTGAAGGGATTGACTACAATGAAACCTTTGCCCCTGTAGCAAAAATGAACTCCATTCGGCTTGTTCTTTCCCTTGCAGACTTACATAACTGGGAAGTCCATCAAATGGATGTTAAGTCTGCCTTCTTACATGGTGATTTACATGAAGAAATTTACATGGAACAACCTCCTGGATATGTTCAGAATAACTCTAACCTTGTCTGTCTCCTTAAGAAATCCTTATATGGCCTTAAGCAAGCTCCTAGAGCTTGGTATGCCAAAATGGATAGCTTTCTCCTTGACACCGATTTTTCTAGATGCCATTCTGACCCCAATGTTTATACCAAGAAAGTAGAAAACCATCTCATCATACTTGTTCTTTGTGTTGATGATCTTATCCTTATTGGTAGTGACCCTAACCTTATAACCCATGTGAAATCCAGTCTTAAGCAAAATTTTGAAATGTCAGACTTATGACATTTGCATTATTTTCTTAGTCTCCAAGTCTTGCAAACCAAAGAAGGAATCTTTCTTTCCCAGTCTAAGTATGCTTGTGACCTTCTTCGTCTCTTCCACATGGAAGATTATAAACCATCCCCTTCTCCCTTCCAGTCTGGAGTCAAGCTTTCTACCACTTGTACTTCCCCTGAAGTATATGCCACCTTGTATCGTCAGCTTGTTGGTAGTCTTTTATACTTGACTCATTCCCGTCCTGACCTTTCCTTTGCCATTGGTCATGTTTCCCGTTATATGCAAACTCCTCATGAAAGTCACTAGAAAGCAGCAAAAAGAATACTTCGATATATTTGAGGTACAATTCAGTTTGGGATTCATTACAGTACAGGGGGGAAACCTTTGTTGGTTGGTTTCACTAATTCAGATTGGGCCGATGGTCCTGATGATCGAAAGTCTACTGCAGGTTATGTTTTTAGTCTGGGATATGGACCTATCACTTGGGCTTGTAAGAAAAAACAAGCTCTTGCTCTTTCTTCAGCAGAAGCAAAATATCGAGCCATAGTTAATTCCAGTCAAGAAGCTTTATGGCTTCGACAGATCCTTTCAGAGTTTGGATTCAAGCAGTAGCAGCCTACTCCACTTTGGTGCGACAATCAAAGTGCCATCAAGCTTGCCAAAGATCCAGTTCTACATCAGCGTAGCAAACACATTGAGCTACACATGCACTTCATCAGAAATCTTGTTCATGATCGTGTTATTGAAGTGCTCTATTGTCCTACAGATGATCAAGTTGTAGACATCTTCACCAAGTCTCTTACAGAAGCGAAGTTTTCTAAACTTCGGCCTATGTTAGGAGTTCAGGAATGTGTCCTTAAGGGGGGATAGGCTCTAATGCCTCCTTCCTTCTCCTAATAGTGTCACTTTTGTAAATCCTTCAATCCTATCCCAAGTTGTTCTAAGGGGGGATGTTAGGATAGTTAGACACTTAGGAGTTAGTTAAGATCAACTTGTGTAATATATCTATTAGGTAAAAGTGTGTTTCTTTAGTATGCATTAGTATGCATTTGTAAATATTCTAATCCGACGATCACGATATGTTCTAGACATAGAGTGATCCGACGGTTCAACTTCTCTTCGATCATACCTACCATTGATCTGTGGCTTAACACCCGATTGGTCTATGATATCTATTTAAAGAGCATAGAAGGTCCTTGGCTAGTTGATCAATTATGAGAAGCTCATGTAACTTTCTTTCTTTTGCATAATAAATTGCTCCAAGTAGCTATTTGGCTGGGGCCGTGTATTGTTTCCCTCTCAAGGGTTTTAACCACGTGACAAACATTGGTGTATTGATCTGTGATCTGTTTGTGTGAAGCAGTTGTTCTTAGTGTTCGGTCCTTTGGGAGTACCCTATGTACCCTAACACTATTGAACTTATAATACAATGGTTTGAATTTACAACACCGCTATGGAGATTATTAGTGGTGGTCAAGGAAATTTTGGTCCTAGTGACCAAACCACTCCATGTACACCATATACTACTCCCTTATTATCCACTGAACAGTTGGAAACACGCTCTGCGACACCCCTGAGGGCAGTGGAGGGTGCAGTCGATGTTGCCCCACCCACAACAGATGTTGTAGAAGAAGGGGTGGATGCAGGGTTAGATAGAGATGTGGAAGCATTTCCTGGATCTTCTCGTGTGACTAGCACTGGTTCAATAGAGTGT
>LPNX010793370.1:577126-611705 GCA_001517045.1 Pseudotsuga menziesii | reverse complement strand
GAAAACTGCTTGGAATCTCATGTGTAATCTCAACATATCCTTCTAGCATTCTACTCAATTATACTAATATTTCCTTCATAGTGTCACATTTTTCAACATTATTGGACTTTATGCCATCTAAGACTCTTATTTGCACCATTTCATAACACTCCTTGGTATCCTTTATTGCATTTATGAAGTTCTTTGTAAATAACAAAACTTCTTTTTGGCCCTTATCTTTAATTGACAACTAAATTATTTTTCTATCCTTTATAATGTCATGAGTTCTTCTCAAGTGATTTATATCTCCATTGGGCATCCACAAACTACTTATATTTTACATTTTAATCTTTCAGTTGACTTGGACTTGAGCATGCATTTTATTTATATGTTTGACAAAATGATTCTATATCATCACTCATTTGGACATGTTGAGTGAAAATCTATCATATCTAAAACACAAATTAGATTATTTTGATGCATAAAATTCAATGATCACTGGCAGAGTGTGTGCTCTAGAATGAAAAAGATATATAGAAGCATACCATACTGATATGTCATAAGAGTTTTCAGGTAAAGAACTGTAAACGAAAAGGATATAGATTATTTACATATTTATTGGAATAATCTCCACCATTATCTATGTGAAGGACATTGATCCCCTTACCAGATTGTTTCTCTGCAAGAGTTTTAAAATCTCTAAGTCAAGCAAACACATCAGCTTTGTGTTTTAAGAAGTAGACCCCTGTGTATATAGAGATGTAATCAATGAAGGTTAGTAGTAAGTACGTATATTTATTTATTCATAGATAGGTGAGGAAAGGGAATAGTAATGTCATCGAGCACAACCTCAAGGCGTGATGTGGCTCTCTTAGCCTTTCCTTTCTCAAATCTCTCTTCAAGGTGCCTACCAAGAGTATATATTGGACCAACTCCATCTAAGAAGGATATAGGTGGCAACCCCACTATCCCGTCTTGTTTGATTAATTGATGCAATTAACATAAGTTAATATACCCAAACATATCATGCCATAACTTACTAACATCATTAGAATGTATTAACAAAGCTAAAGTAGGATTTTTAAGCAAAAACTTTGAAAAAACATACAATTTATATTTGTGATCAACTTTTCCAAGTGAAATATTTGAACCATCAATTGAATTTGAAATAATTATTGAGTATTTGGTGAAGATAAATTGCTTACCATGGACTGAGTGTGTCATTTGATAGATGGAAATCATATTTTTCAGACAGATAAGGTACAAGTAAAACATCTTTAAATTTCCCATCTTCTTGTAAAATATCACAAAAGATTTGCGCGTTCAAGACATTCAAATGTTACCACTGTTACTACATGTTTAAGTGAACTGCACTACACCGCTTCCTAAATGGAAACCTATCATTTTTTTTTGTTAAATCTACCACCAGGCGTCGCTTTTTCGACGGTGTTTCGACACTTTTGTTAAAGATCTGACACCTTCAGCCGACGCTTTTTATTAAACCTCCGACTCCCGTCGAATATTCTATGCTTTCAGGAAAACTCTGACGGCATTTCCATGACTTCGACACTTCAGACCGTCGAAAGACCGACCCTTCAAGTGTCAGTAGGCGTTGGATATTCGACGCATTCCAGAAAAAACACCGACAGCGTGGCCATGACTCCGACACTTCAGCCCATTGGAAGGTCGACCCTTCAAGTGTTGATAGGCATCGGATATTCAACGGTTTGTGCAAGTTTTTAGTGACACTTTGAAACAGATAACTCTCGAATAGGGGACACCCTGTGGCGTCGGATCTTTGACCGACTTAGGTATCATGTCGAATATCCTATGCTATGCCACCGACAACAAAAAAAAGTGCATGTGTCGAAGATGTGACTGAGAAGTGTAAAATTTCAGACATATAAGGTGTCGGATTTTGGGTTGAAATTATGTTGTGTTAACGTTGCGGCACGTAGCTGGTCATGGTATTTTATTAATGTAGCATTTTACATGGTGTCTCAAACACATTGTGCTTGGCTAGCACATAAACCATCGGCATCGATTTTAATCGCTGATACATAAGACACTAAATCCATGGTAGGGCCTTTTCCTTGAGCTCCACACCACGATTTAATACAATATTTACATCATATGCAATTTAATCCCATGGGGTCAAAACTGGGGTGTTACACTTTGTGTTAAAGCTATATTATTGTGAATCTACTAGAGCTTTAAACCTTGGGGGGGGGGGGGGCTAATCCCTAAACTGCATGGAGACTTCTAGTGTCACCCTTTGCTACAACATATTCCTAGACCTCTTATTTGTTGGAGAAATCCATGTAAGCTTGGAACTTTCATCATGAGTAGCTCAGATCCTCTTTAACTTTCTCAGGGGTGGTTTCAATGTTTTGGAGTACTCCTTTATGATTCCGACTCAAGTTATCCTCCTCGGCGATTGATGGGGAATTTTTTGGAGATTGTTTTACTATTCTTAGAAATTTTCTATGTTATTTTTAGCTAGTTTACATCAAAATATTCTCTATTGGTTTTGCAAGCTTTTTGGCCTTATTTTTGAAATTCCGACCACATTCATTGCTGATCATTTATTTGTAACCGTTTTAGTTACTTTCTAGATTTTTTTCAAGAAAACTTTCAGATTCTTTGGAAACTTCCAGTTTTTTTCCCTAACTGTTACAGTTTCCAGATTGTTCCACCCACTCCTATTTTCTTTATAAAAGATGCATTGTAAACAATTTCCTTATCATTGATGAGTCCATTGAAGTACAGAACTAGTTTGATCAATATTTTTTTCTTTCATATTATGTCTCTTTTATACTGTGTATCTTTTACATAATATTTCTCCTTTATCTCTTTATTAATTGTTCTCCCCTTTCTGATATCGCTAGCCTTATTCTCTTTTCACTTTTTGACCACAATCAAGAATTTTTTTTTAAATACCAATTCTATGGTGTGTGGGTGAATTCTCATGCAATGATGTTGTTAAAGTTAATTTTTAACTACATTCCTGATCCTATGTCACCATATTTTTTATAGTCCAGATTCAAATTGTGACCATGTGGTGTTGCATATAAGCATAATGGCTTTATGTTTTGAGCATGAGGTTGCAAAATGCTCTTTTACCCGATGAATATGAGTTGATATTCATAAGAAGAGATGATGGATATGAGTTGATATAAATGAGAAGATTTCATTGATTATGGTTGTGCATACTCAATTTTCACTTTGCACTAGACACTAAACCCCACTCCTTTATGCCTTGGTGAGATCTATACCTATGTGATTTGTAGTTAAATTTGATATTCTCCACTTATGCCTTAATGGATTTAGATTTTAAAACCAGGTGATCTCCATTCCATGTGTTCCTTTGCACCTCTACATATTTTATGGTTTCTACACCTCCAACCTAAACTTAATTTGCTAGACTCCTCGAGCATGACTACGGGTTAGTCAAATATTGAAGTGGGGAGGGGGGGGGGGGGGGGGGGGGAAGGATTTGAAATTTATGAATAGGTATATGGACTTTAGGAATATTAAATTTTTTGGGATGAATGATGTAATGGATGGGTTTTGGAGTTTTTTTTTAATATGCCAAAGTCAATTTTTATTTTGAGATGAGGCATGTATGGCTAAATAATTATAAACACAAGCATTAGGATAAAATATACATAGGATATGCATTTGATGTGGGATGATCATATAGTGCTTTGTCGATGATACATGTTATTCATAGATCTCAGATTAAGAACAGAGCCTATCTTCTTATATATTTTAGCAGTGTCAATTTCAACATGGTGGTAAATGAGATGGTGACTGAATGTTTACAATAGTACCACATATCCTTTTAGATGCTTTTCAAGATGGATAATAGTGACATGTTTAGTTTGAATGGGTTGGATGCCTAAGGGATATGCACTTGTATGAATTGTCCTAATATCCATAACATTTTCATTGAAATATTCCAAAGACAATGATTACAGAAAAATATGGACAACTAGTACAATATGTCATACTTGTAGAGAAAGGGATATCGGTTTCAAAAGTTGTACATCATCACATTGATAATTAAGATTTGTGAGTTGTATAGTGACCCAGTCAAATAGGTCTATATGACCATTTGTACCAATCTTGACACCCCCCCAAGGATGAAGCTATATATGGGACCTACCACACACCATGCCATTATATATTATATATGTTCACATGAATATACTCATGTCCATAAGAGAACGTGTTACTTTAAATAACATACCATTTTATCAAGTTGTATTGATGCTGCTTATGCGTATAGCTTAGGCACCATAATTTTTGTATATCCTGTACCAAATACGAGTAATCATGGGAAATCAAGATAATAACAAGGATAGGAAAAGCTCAAAAACTAGAATCTCATTTACAAGAAGTGGTGGAATCTTGAAATTACCCTTACTTGTGCTTTTGTTAAACCTAGAGATTTATAGTTGGAATCCTCTCCAGATTCTCTATTTGGATGGAAATACCTCAAGTAGGATCCCTCACAACTACATCATATTACAAATATTATTAGTACCTTGAAAAATTAGATAAGAGATAGAACTGATATCCCAAAACTGTAAAGGCTACATTATTTTTCTAACAAAATCGTGAATTAAAAAACATCACCAATTCATTTATTTCCTTCACTTGTAGAAAAAATTCGATGAAATACTCACGAAAACAACATAATAAGAAAAAATTTGACGTATTTAAATTGTGCAATTACAATCAGGTATACATGTTTCCCCGAGGCTATTGCAGTCTGATCAACAATTGGGTGGTTTCCCCGATCAACTCTCTACAACAAATATACAAATAACATTATATAAACCAAACAAATATACTCATGAAAAAACACAACAAAAAAAACTATTTTTTCAAATTATATTTGTACTATTACAAAGATGTATACATGTTTCCTTGAGGAAGTTGTACTCCTCTGACCAATTGTTGGGGATATGCCCTGATTATTACTATGCGAAGTAAATATAGAAAATTCACTTCTTGCTAAGATGGTTCTTATCCAAAGGAAATTCTCAAAAAGACCATCCGATATTTTGCAAATGTGTTTCTTTGTATGCAACACCACCTTGCAACATGTGCATGGTGATCTATGTGGTCATTAACCCACCAAGAGTCCTCTATGGACACAAGTGTTTCCTAATTTGGTTCATATCATTCTTTAGATATCATGATCAAGTGAGAGTATCCAGCCCTTTTCAATGCAAGATTAAATTGCATCATGGCTCAAGTGAATGCTAGTTTGTATTAGCAATGAGTTGGCAATTTATTGCACATAACTCATATGGTACAATACCTTTATTTTGTAGTTAGTGAATTTTGGTTTTTATTTATTTCTTTTTATATAAATATAAATAGAGAGTAGTATACCCTTTTTAGTGCAAGGTTAAGTTTCCTCTCATGCCTCAAGTGAATGCTAGTTTGTACCAATGAATAGTTGGAAAATTATTGTACATAAATAATACTCAATTACATATTTCTTTTGTTGTTTGTCTAGTCTCTCACATTATGCAAGGTTTGCATAAGTAACTAGAAAGAAACAAATGGGTTACTTCCTTTGTTTAAAAAATCTAATTACCTTGGTATCTCTAATGATCAATAGGTAACTAATGGTTACCATGTACACAATCTTGGTCTAGAACATCTTACTTGGGATTGCATACAACATACCAATTTTCATGTTTTCTACCATAGTAGGATATAGAGAAATTATCTATACATCTCAACGACGACTTTGCCTTAATTCTCATTCTCCTCAACAACAACAACTAGGTGTGAGGGTAGTTGTTGAGGGAGGCATACAATGTCATTCTCCTTGTGTAATTTTGATAATAAATAATAGTATCCTTCACTCTCTCTAAATTCCCTATTCCCAATCTATCCCTAGAAACGTAATCTAGCCATAGAAACCCTAGAAACCTAATCTAGTCCTAGAAACTCTAGAAACATAATCTTTTCCAATAAACACTAATCTAACCCTAAAACCTAATCTAAAAACCTAGAAACCCAAGATAGGCCATAATCGTTAATTTATATCCCTCCTTTCAAAATCCTGAATGATTTTTCCAAATTGATGTAAGGGATATAATAATTTTAATCATTCTTGTTAGAAGACCTGGGTGGAAATATAGGGTTGTAGTTAATTGTAAATATCAATAGAAATGTTGATAGCCCCTTTGCTAGGAACAACTATTAATCAAGGTAAGGGGTTTAGAAAAACCATCTTATAGGCCTCCTCTGTGTGTAGTCTTATATTATACACCTATGGGAAGGGAAGACCATGATTGATGATTGTGCTTGTATCTAGACAATTGAAAAATGAGGATTCATGAAGAATTAAAGGTGCATTTCACACAAAAATGGTGTCCAACCAAACTCTATAGAACATTTTGTCAAACTCATAAATTTAAAGTGAAGTGTGGGTACTGACCAATTTTGGAGGCATTGCATCCTTTGTGGATTCTCAACCTCCTCGAAAACCTACTTAAATTCCTCTGTGACCTCCTCAACCTCCTCGACCTCCTGTATGAACTCCTCAACCACATTAACCTCCTTTGTGAACTCCTCGACCTTCTCGACCTCTTTTGTGAACTTCGTGATGACCTCTGCAAACTTCTTGACCTTCCCAACCTGCTCTATGAACTCCTTGACCTTCTTGACCTCCTTTGTGAACTACTTGAACTCCTCTATGACCTCCGTGAATACCTCTGCAACCGCCTATATTCACCTCTTATGTGAACTCTGTGACCTCTACGAGCTCCAGCTAGAGGGAAGCTGGAGTGTTGGAGCTCGATCTAAATCCTCTCAAAGAAGAGTGTTGGATTCCCTATCAAACTTGACTTATGGATACGTATTGGAACCCCACAAGAACTAGCTATTTGTGCATGGTGTTGGAATGACATGTGATCTAACAATAAAACCAACACTTAAACCTCTAATCCACAGTATTATATATTTCCATGTAATAAGCTTATAAAACCCTCTAATATTTATTAATAGATAAGGGTCCATAGTTAGGTTGTATTGGTAGAGGTTAAAGGTTCATAGTTAGGGGGTATGGATAGAATTTAATGGTTCACGATTAGGAGGCATGGGTAGAGGTTAGGGGTTCACAACCAGGGTTAGTCCTTAACACTATAACCCCTAAACAATTAGGAATATACTCTAAGAATGGATCTTAAGAGAATAGGACACAATATAGTAAAAAAATACATCTCTATTTTCTATACATTTCATAAATAGGTAGGTAGGGTTTTAAAATGATATCTATTATATGTAAATAGATATAGAGACTACATGGTTTTTATATTGGGTTTATATGGTATGGAATTTGGGATAAGGTTTAGTGGGATTATGGGTAGAGACCAGGTCTTCATAGTCTTGGTTTTTAGTAGAACCCTCTAGCCCCTAACCAACTATGATCTTAAAAGATGAGTTTGTGTAGGGAGTTAGCTAGGATTGGGGTTAGGGATAAGGGGTTAAGGGGTATGTAGTTAGGGATAAGGGGATAAAGGGTGTGTACCAAGATATACAAGTTTGGAATTAGGGGGTATGTTTTTCACTTATATGCATGCATGGGTTAGGTGCCCCATGCATGTGACCCCATTGGCAATGTGCATAACCCCAATTTATCATACATTTCCTACATAGGGAATCATTGGCCCATAAGTGGGATTATATGGTCATCATGGAAGTTATATAACACCATGGATTATTATTTGGATCTATTCCATTGAACAAAAAATGATATATAACATCATATTTTTGACCACTTTCATATATAACATCGGATTTTTTGTGCATAATTAAACCCAAACGAAATCCAAAATTTTGAACCAAAAATACGACGACACATTCATTTTGTTTGGGTTTCGTCGGATGGAGTCATAGATTTCCCATGTTCAAATCTAATTGTGGTACCCATTAACCCCTACCAAACAAAACTCCTTAACTTATTATACCTAACTACATAACTTGTAACCCCTATCCCCCACCTTAAAATACATACCCTCTAACTATGACCAAGTGCTAATATATAACTCCCACCTAAAACCAAATAAACCCTAAGTGTTAGCCTTGAATACCATTTAAACTTGAACCCTAATAATAATATGTAAAAATTATAAATCCCTAACTCCTAACCCCCATGACATGACCAAACCCCATATCCTTTCACTTGATATAAAACACACACTCCTTAATATTAATTCATTTTCCTAAATGCATAGCCATAATCATGACACAACGAAAACACATACCCCTTACCGTAACCCAAACATTCCTACACCTAACTACATAAACCATAATCCCTTACCTTCCCATAACTTTGTACCTCATAAGTACCTTGTAAGAAAAAACTTGAAATGATGACGATAAAAACTTCCTAGACAAATATTCCCTATTTATGTCACATGTGACTCCACATTAGCCCACAGTTATGCTACAAAGACAAATGTCATGACATAAATTGGTTTACATGAGTATATTATGATAAATATTTGATTTGTGGACTATGCTTTGTTAAACTTTAGAAGGGACCATTTGAAGAAGGGCCCAAAAGATAAACACAAATGGAGCTTTGTGGATTGAGTTATGCTAGTTGGATTGTTTAACCTTTAATAAATACATAAATTTGTTTTTAAATATTATTTTAATAATATGAATTCAAGTAAAATGAGACGTATTTGGTGTTGTAACCTTATTAAATTATGAGCATATTGAACAAGTTGCAATTCTTTCAGATAATTTATATTTTAGTTGTTAGTGTTTGTGTATTTACATTGTCTAGTTCTATAATTGAAGTAGGGTTGTTTTACAAAAAAATGGTTTGCACACTTTCTCCACTAATACATCAAATTACCTAAGAGGGTAAAAAAATCAACAAAAACATATTGTGATCTAACAATAAAGTAAATAAAATATAGGAGTATCATTGCAAATATGAACAATGGTTCCACTATTATGAAACAAGACACTCTAAGTTTTTTGGGAGTTGAAATTCATACTAATTTTAATAATATTCCAAATAGTTTATGTCAAACACATTCTATATGTTATATTGTTGAAGTCACATTCCACATGCACATAATTTTTTTAAACTGCAATTTATTTTTCCAAATGTATAGTTTCAAATTCATACTAATTCTCCATAAAGTAATACATATTCCGCAAGGTTATCTTAGACTTATTGGCATTGCAACAACTCAAGGTCATGTTAATTTGGTTGCAAAATGGATAGTACTTGACTAATAGATTTGAATATTTTATCATAGAAAGGAGTTGGAAACCAACCATAATTCTACACAATCAATAATTATACATGAGAAATATGGAGCAAATGTAGAATCCAACTATAAAGTGAAAATCCAAGAATGTGTTAATATTGAAGGTTAATTTAAACCTCTAAGATTAACACAAAACCAACTATCTACCAATAAAACACTTAACATTCTAAAGTTAATTTACCATGTTGAATTGTCATGCTACAATGCCAACTATGCCTAAAAACTTAACCTTCCAAAACTTAGTCTACAAGATCTGTTGTTATAAACAAAAACTAGAGAGAAGTGATTCAATCTTCTTCTACATAGTTTTAATGGGGGTGTTAATTATTAGTTTTTGCATATCTATCTCTCTCATATTTAGAATATATCACCAAATTATTACATAATTACTTTCCAAAATCTAGAAAAAATACTAAAGTGTATTAATGGATTGTCTATTGAAGAAGCACTGCTAGCACAAATTTAAAAAATTTCAACATTGGCACTGTGATGCACATTAATTAATCTATAGGTATAGTTTTTGATGCTCTAATTGTTAGTGTCAATCATGTTTGATTCTGGAAACTCTCCCAAAACATCAATGCATGCGTCTAGTCAAACCATGCCAAATTTTAGTCCTTGCAAGCACAAATTTAAAAAAATTCAACGTTGGCCCCATGCAACACATTAATTAATCTATAGGTATGGTTTTTGATGCTCAAATTGTTAGTGTCAATCATTTTTTAGTATAAAAACCCTCCCACGGTGTCAATGCATGCGTCTAGTCTAAGCCAAATTTTAGTCCAAGCAAGCAAAAATTTAAAAAAATTCAACATTTGCCCCGTGAAACACATTAATTAATATATAGGTATGGTTTTTTATGCTCGAATTGTTAGTGTCAGTCATGTTTGAGTCTAGAAACCATCCCACAATGTCAATGCATGCCTCTAGTCTAACCATGCCAAATTTCAGTCCAAGAAAGAACAAATTTAACCCTACACCCATCCACTCAATCTATAATGCAATATCCTACACCATGGATGTCATGGTCATCATAGTGAAATTAGCCAACTCATTGGTCCCCAAACTAAAGAAATACTTACCCAAGGAATCGGTTCCCTCACCCACAGTTTTAGCACAACTACAAATCCCTGCTAAACATGCACCAATTAACGTACCATTACGACCTCAGCTTCCTGCTCAACCTAATCCTAACCCCAACAATAAGGCAGTGCAACAAATTGAGCCATTTAACATGCCATCTTATTCTATCATCCCTATCCCATGCAATGAATTACATTTACTCTCTAGGAGGGTGGTGGAACCCATTATCATTGAGGATGTTCCATCCCCTATGAAAGAAGAAACAATCCATGGACGGGTGGAAAGCCCAATCGATACAACAATCCTCATTCTCAAGGATGTTGAAACACATGTTGAAAAACTTGTGGAGACACACATTAGGAATTGCAAGCCCACGACAATTTCCAAAGGACAAGTCAGCCTAATAGATTGGATGAGATGCCACTTCAACTATAGTTGGTGGTTGGACCTTTCAATATATGGGCCCTGGAATTTGTAGGGCCAATTAACCCTCCAAAACAAAAAATTTACATTTTGGTTTGCACAGACTACATGACTAAATGGGTGGAGGCCATGGACCTGGCAAGAGATGATGATCAAGCTATTGTGGATTTCCTATTTGAAGAAATATTCACTTGCTTTGGGGTTCCCAAGGAAATAGTCACAGATGGGGGACCATGATTTGTATCTTGTAAAGTTGAATCCCTCTTGCAGATATATCATATCCAACATACGATAAATTCACCATATCATCCATAGGACAATGGTCAAGTGGAAATTACAAATAAAGTGATTGAAGTTATTCTTATAAAAGCTGTAAATATTCATTGTAGGGACTAGGAAAAAAGAATTCTTGAAGTGATATGGGAATATCGAACTACATGGTGCAATACCACATGGCTCTCTCCTTATGAATTAGTGTATGGCAAAAATATTGTCTTCCTTGTTGAGTTTTAGATTAAAACTTTGAGAACCGCTTTAGAAGCAAACATGGATTTAACAGAATCCCAAAAGGACCGTTTGAATCAATTGAATGAGCTCGATGAGAAACATGTAGCTGATGTACATCATACTTTAGTGATTCAACAACAACAATCCAAATGGCATGATAGGTTTATCAAGAAAAAGATGTTCCATGAAGGAGACTGGGCCTTATTATACAACTCACAGTTCAAGCTGGATTTGAAAGGGAAGTTTTTCACCAGATGGTTTCAACCATACATATTGGACACAGTATTTGATAACAAAACTGTGCAATTGACCACGATTGATGAACAAAAGATACCAATATTTTCCAATGGTCATCGACTCCGAATCTACCATAAGCCGCTCTCAAAGGATGCATTTTCAACTCATGTTTCTTCTAATGCAAATTTTCAATTGGTACAAGAACAAGGGTCTCCTCCTATTCCTGAAAATCTTTAATCTTTTGCATATCTTCCATGAAGTTGTATATAAATAAACATGCCATTTATCGTTCTGTTTGTTTTTGTATAGTTTGATAGATGGTTCGATAATTTTTCAATGGGTTCGCTTGATGGGTTTTGTGTAAGAATTATGTGCAGATACAGGTGCGAAGGAATCAAGAAGAAAAGAAGCAATCACAATGGGCCAATCTATTGCAAAGATGATAAGTGGTCCTCTGTAGATTGTTGAAAATGATTAGTGAGGGGAATTGCTGCGTTCGAACAAGGCTATTGAATTTCATTCGAGCATTGCTGGATTCTGTTCTAGATGAAACTCTGTCAATCTTACCACTTTTTACCGAAAATCCACCAGCTTTTCCATCGAATATATGCCAACTTTTTGTTGAAAATCCACCAATCTTGCCTCTTTTTTTCGAAACTGCACCAACTTTTCTACCCAAATTCTACTAACTTTTTGTTGAAACTCTGCCAATCTTATTGCTCTTTGTCGAAACTCCACCAACTTTTCTGCCGAAATTCCACCAAACTTTTGCTGAAACTCCACCAATCTTACCACTTTTTTCCAAAACTCCACCAGCTTTTTCATCGAAATTCCACCAACCTTTTGCTAAAACACTGCCAATCTTAGTACTTTTGTCGAAACTCCACTAGATTTTCCACCAAAATTTCACCAACTTTTTTTATGAAACTCCACTAATATTACCACTCTTTGTTGAAACTCCACCAGCTTTTTCATCAAAATTCTGCCAACTTTGATGAAACTCCGCCAATCTCTTATCTGAAGCATCGTCAGTCTCTTCGCTCTCCCACCCCCATCATTCTAGTTTTTTTTTCAATCATTTGTGGAAACCGTCAGCTATCCTCGGGACCAATTAGAATGCGTGATGCAAGATGATTCGAGGGAGGTTTTGACGGGATTGGAAAGTGTTCTTACATTGTCGGTTTCAACAACTCTGCTACATTTTCAGAGAAAAATGATGAAGTCGATAATCTGACAAATTTCCCACCTACGAATTTGAAGTAATTATGGTATGGATAGATTCGATCTTTCTGTTTGATGAAGGCTTGTCAAATTTATTAATCCATGTGATCAGAGACACCATCATTGATCGAATTGATAGTCAAATCAGGTCATTCAGTGATGATCATGAACGGATATGTAACAGATTAGTATATCGGATAACCAAAACGCCCCCGATACGCCAAAATTCGGCAACATAATAATGATTGAAAATGCAGTTTGGTTGCTCAAATAATGATTTTGACGATTTGGGTAGTTTGAAAATATGCTATTTAGTTTAGAAAACATGATTGTGATTACTGAAATCCAAAAATTGTAGAAACTGCAATTTCCAGACACAATTTTGGTCAGAATAATGAAAAACACGATGGAATAAGAGGGCGTTTTGGTTGTTGTTTATCCTATGTGATATGTCGCCACCTTTCCAATCGAACCAATATGTCACCACCTTTTTGTATTTATTCTCCACCGCTACCCCACCATTTCATGCATTAACCAATCACATGATCTTGTCATGCATTAACCATGATTACATTATATTTCCATAAATAGCTAACAAGTCCCCAATGTTTCACTGTTGTTTTTGCACACTACAATCTCAACATCCAAATTTGGAAGGGCATCTAACTGTTTGGCGATTAAATCAGCACGTAGCAACATGCATGAAGAGGTTGGAATTTACACTGTATGTCCGGATGAATGTATGAGTTAGGAGCATGTTCATAAGCTCCTGGTGAGCAGTGACCTCAGCATGGGAAATGCATTTCCATGTCAAAGTACTTGCTGTCATCAGTTCACAAGAGTCAAGCATATGGAAAATTCAATATGGATTCAGGATGTAGTGAATGATTTAGGAGTATTTATTAGGAATTGGAGGATAATATGGGATCCTGGGATGACAACTGATTGTTATTTTATTCCTCGAATCTGGTGGGATAGTCAGACTCTGGTAACCTAGTTCTCCTTGTTCTTTGTCTCGAGTAATTCCATGGCATCTAGTTTTGAGTCATTTTATCCTCGTCAAGACCTGTATCGTCGGCTAGAACTGAAAATCTAGGAGCTTCGTCGAAAGGTCAGTGACCAAAAGTGGTTTGTGTAGAGACTCAATGATGAAGGGGGTCATTTTCTTGTAAGGGTGAATGAAGACGTGTTGCATATTCACGAGGACTTCTCTGCCTCCCTCGCTCAGATAAAACATGCCCTGATTACCAAGCATGTTGAATTGGAGTCATAGTTTGACATATTGGAGCTCCAGGTGAATAGAGAGTATCTGGAAAGTAGGAATGCACCAACAACCTATCTAGCTTCTCCATCCCATGCCCCGGGTCCTTCAAACAACCAAAATTTTTAATTCCAGGTTCTATTTTTTTTAATGTCTATAGCACTGGTTGTATGTTTACATTTGCAGCTATGTTAGATGATAACTGTTATGTTTTATGTTTAGGCTTGTCTCTATGGAAGACTTTCAGGTTTTGGAAAATTAGATCTCATTGTCGTTTTGAAACTGTTGTATGGAATTTGAAAAAACTTTTGATGTAACTGTCTAATTACATTCACAGCTATGTTAGCTGATAACTATTATGTTTTATGTTTAGGCTTCTCTCTATGGAAGACTTTCAGGTTTTGGACAAGTAGATCTCATTTCCGTTTTGAAACTATTGTCTGACATTTGGAAAAACCTGTTGATGTAACTGTATGTTTACATTTGCAACTATGTTATCTGATAAATGTTATCTTTTATGTTTAGGCTTGTCTCTATTTCATACTTTCAGGTTTTGGAAAAGTATATCTCATTGTCGTTTTGAAATTGTTTTATGACATTTGAAAATAACTTTTGATGTAATAGTGCCAGTGGTTCCCACACTCTTTATTTAATATAAAAAATATATGTTTCTGTCAAAAAAAAATTATTAACTAATTCATAAAAATAAATGCAATTAAAGGAGAACTTGTAATTACAAACCACAAAAATGGGTTTACCTCATGGCATCATGTATTGTCCATACAACCATTGCATGGAATTGAAATTTCCTTTTTCGTATTGGTCTAGATATGTCATACATAGTGATGCCATTCCATAACTTTAGTAGCTCGTCAATAAGAGGTTTGATATATACATTCATATATTTAACTTGGTACTTACCTGATTGATTTGAACATATAAAATATATAATTCTTACAATCATTTAGATATATAAACCATGCACAAGAGAAAAATAAAAAATATATATATATATATATATATATATGACATTATGCAACAAAATATGACAACTGAGATGCCACTACAATATTTTTTTTTTAAATTGTAGACATATACCTAGAATAATCATCGACAACATTATGTTCTCCTTCTTTATTAACAACCATGGAGGAATGGTATTGTTGATAACAAAAATAATCCACATCAAGTAAATAAATCTCTTCACTACATATGGATTAACACCATCTACAACTAAAGAAAGCATAACATTGTGAGGTTCTTCTTTAAAGTGTGGCCATTTTTCCTCCATATCTCTAAATGCAGAACCATCTGCATGCATTCAAAGAATGTCATCTTGAATTATATTGTGTGCATGGTAATCCATAAATTGTGCTATTTTTTTACACTTGAACAATCATTGCAAACGTGGAATAATGGGAATATAACGAAGAGCCTTGCAAGGAACATTTTTTGTTACTTGATATATCTACTGATATAATGACATTCTGTACATTCTGTTTCAAATTCATGTTGTTTATAATATATAATATGGTCATCGGGGCATGTATAAATTGCTTCATACTGCATTCCAATTTCTTTCATGATGACAGATAAAAATCGATATGTGCAAGGTAAAATATTTGGCGATTGTAACAAAAATTCAGCTATCAAGATACAACAAATTAAAACAAAATCTAGTTAATATAATATATAAACAATATTAATGAAACACATTTCATCCGTATTAATTTGACTTATGAATTAACAATAATTTTATTAGCCCCGTATGCGGGTGCTAGTCATGTCCATATAGACACGGGAGAGGCTGACAAGGCCATCCCCCCCGACGCGTGACCTCACTAGCTACCTCATCAATGCGGTCCTTCAATTCGACAGGGGACATGGCCACATTCAAACATGCATATGGGACTTGGCCGTCACTTCACAGCTTGGTCGCCATAACTCTCTAGCCTAGGCCAAAGCACCATTTATTATGCTCGACTTTGAGTTTTGGGCTGCTGCATTTGCACTTGCAACTCTTGCTTCACCACCTTGCTTTGCTCTCAGTCGTCGTCCTCATCTGCTATGGTTTTCTCTACATCTTAACCTTTCCGCCATACCTAGGAGATAACAATGTGTCCTTTGTAGAGGCCATCAGGGTCATGGAGCTCAGAGGATCGACATATCCCTCTCTCAGCTCAGGCCAATGGAAATGACTTCGACCTAGAAATTCCTGAAGAAATGCGGTGGATTATCAATGAATGGGAGGACAAATTGTCTGGGGATTTCAGTGCGGGCGAAAGAACCCTGGAGAGAAGAAGGAATTACTGGATTTTCAAGAATTTGCTCATTAGACTGGTCATTCATTTCAATCCTCTGGTTCCTCCCCCCTCTGAGACTCCAGCTCGAATCTCGCTGTTGGTTCCCCAAGAAGCTTCACCTACACTGTCTTCTCCTCCAAGTTCCTCTGTTGCCCCAGCCACCTCTCCTATTCCTCCATCCTCCTCCTTTCCCCCACCTCAATTCTGACCCTCCACCCTCTCAACAAGCAAGTTCTTGTCCAACCCTGTCATGGCAAAAAATATTGTTCCACTCCCCACCAAGCAGCCTCCTACAGGTACAATGGACGAAGACAATCCCACCAGTGACGAGGAGATGGCTACATCCAGCGGCAATTCAGAGGCCAATGCAGGTGAGCATGCACAACCAGCTTCACCAGGATACAGCTTCCCCATCGTGGAGGAACCCTATTACAAAACTTAAACAGGTTTCACCATGGCTACGTGTAGTTTTGCATGCCACTACTGGGTTTTTTGAACATGTTTCGTCATGGCTATGTGTCATTCTGCATGACATTACTAGGTTTTTTTATTTTCACAATGTTAACTTGTCTGCTCATAGTTTGGTTTCTCCAAGAACAAGGGAGGTTTTTGTTTATGTCCATCTTGGTGGCTTATTTTCCCTCCTGGAGGGAGGGTCCTGGTTTTGTGGACCTATTTTCCCTCCTAGAGGGAGGGACCAGTTTCATTTTGAAATGATATGTCTGGTCATCATGAGCAGGTTTGCTTCCTTGCCTTGTAAACTCCTATGTATCACTATTTTCTTTTTTTAATAGAATAGCTCTTAACTTACAAACATAAAAAATAAAAAAAAATTATTAAACAGATAATGATAACCTTTAGCACGATCATATATATGTGATGGAATATATTACATACATTAATATCCGTGTTACTAATGTGTTTGAAAGACCATTCATAACCTTCAAGTTCATTATCAACAATATAGCAGAGAGAAGATTTGTGTTGGATCCCTCATAAAGGGGTTCACATGCCATCTCAAGAAGAGGTAAATCATGAACACCATCAAAGTCATCATTTTCATGACCATGATCATCATCATACATTCTTAGATTAAATGTATCATGGATTAATGTATTTTTACCATCATCTTCATAGCTCCATGTCCCTCTAGTACTTGTTCTGAAAGCACATCCTCTGGATGATATTTTGTAGGATGTCTTAATTACATAAAACCATCAATAGATATTAGTTAATATATGAAATTTTAAAATAATAAATACATTTACAAAAACAATCAATATAAAAAATTTGATCAAAATTCGTAATTTTAAAGGTGAAATATGACGACACAGTCAATTTCCTCGGATTTTCTCGTCGTATCTTGGGTTCAAATTTTGTTGTGACTAGGGACACAAATCCCTCTTTTTTTCTACAAACCCACCCTCCTTATATCAACTTCTCTCCTTAAATGATTACCTCACCAAAACATAATATTTTTCATCTCATGCATCCACTTTGTCCACTTCCTCATTTCCCAAAACCATGTGCATCCCTCCTCATTGACGTGGCTAAGAAGACTCTCATGTTAACTAGATCTTTGGTCCCATGCTACACATTCCCAAAACTCTATCTCCAACAGCTATCACTAGTATTGATAATATGGTTTCCAAGGCATATTTGTTATATAAGGAGCATCCCCATGAACTTCTGAAGTCATTTCCTATCATGGAAGACAATAATATTACCCATGCTTCTAATGAATCCAAGGCCATTACAATTTACACAATCAAGTAGGAGGAGGCCCACTCCCATCTCCTTGTAGAAATTTCTCAAACTCTTGTAGAAGTTGTTTCTAGTAATCAACATCCACTACCTAAGATAGGTATCATAAATTTGATTCCTACATGGGAAAATATTCTTAGTATACATTTACAACTAGTAACCTATCCAATATATATTCACACTAGAAGCATCATGGATCGCAACAATTTTCTTCTTCAAAAAACAATAACAATTGTCCAACACCACCTATCATGTCTAAATCCCTCCTCCATGTAGTTGAAACTACAAATCTAGACATTTCCTCGTCGGCATTGATGCTCCTTGTAGTCATCATCCCGTCCTAGCATCATTCCTAAATTGAAAAGCATTGCGGGACTAAAACTTCTCTTTTATGGAATAGTTTTGAGTAGGATCAATGCGTAACTTCCTTGAACACATCAACACTATTAGTATCCTAAGTCATCGGTACATTCAACATCATCTTCTATGTTTCATCCACGCATCAGGACGAATGCGGGGACACTTCTGAGCTCAACCTAAAATAACTAGTGTGGATAGTTTGGGTATGTCTCTCTAGGTCAAATTTGACAAACTTATATAGGAAGTAGTTGGAAGTAATTAACATATATAATATGTAGATGAAGCCTGGTGATAATCTTTATGAACTTTTGGTTAGGGTTAAAGTTGAATTTGTCCTAAATGACATATTTGTATTAACTATATAAAGTTGTTTGCCTAATTAATGAGATAATCATCTTTCCAAGAGTATTATTCATTCTTTTATGTTTTCTATTATGGGTTATGATCTTGGTTATTTTACATACTTCTCTGTGTATCATGGGTGTGATTTCTAAGTTAAAGCCTTAGGCTCAAAGTAAAATAAAATTATACCATTAGTTATGGTTATGCTCCATTTGTCTGAACGAAGCATATGGAAGATTACACTATAATCAGTATTGTGCAAGGAATATCAGATCCACATGCATGAGAACAATCAAGTAGAGTCTATCTCGCAACTTGAAGAACCTTCTTCACCTTGTTATAATTTTTTCCATGCAAACTTAACTTGATCACTACCTATTTAGGAATTAAAAGGGATGAGATCTTGTGAATCCTAGTGAAGTTGTTTTTAAAAAAAAAGTCTTAGACAAGGCTTTTTTTCTTCACTTGAAAAACAAATATCTTTCTTCCTATTCATATAGAATCAAAGAGAAGAAGATCATTACAAAAAAGTAGTAGATACATCTTCAAGATGGGGATGTCTACATTATTTTAGGAATAGAATCCAATCATAAACACAAGACAAGAGCCTTATCATAAGAAACTATATTTAAGTCCAGACTGATAGATTATAATACATACAAT
Organism: Pseudotsuga menziesii; assembly: GCA_001517045.1. NCBI lineage: Eukaryota > Viridiplantae > Streptophyta > Pinopsida > Pinales > Pinaceae > Pseudotsuga > Pseudotsuga menziesii. The sequence continues at coordinate 592,242 of LPNX010793370.1, read as the reverse complement.
ACATGATAAGATGTTGACGCAAAAGGAAAATAATGACACCCTGAAAGAATGGGTCTCAAACAGTTAGACCTTAAGCTAATAAATATTGACCTTCCCCTCAAAGGAAATATTCTCATCTATGAATTCTTGAAAAAGTAGGCATCCCTCATCACAATATAATGTTTTTTTAGAGAGTGAGTTCGCCACCACATTATGCTCCCCGTGAATGTCATTAACCTGTAGCTTCCAAAACTAGGAACAAAGATCAACATTTCTAGATAGCTAGTGAACAAATGAGAGTGACCCAAGATTAGAAATTCCTTCGAACCAATTAACAACAACCAATGAGTCACCGGAATTCTGCAAGAAAAAAATCCCATTTAACCACACGAATTGTAGAAGGCACCACAAGGCTAGTAGCTTTGCTTTGGTATTTGTCACTTTTCTACACCCCCGGTATGAGGTGTAATTAATGCTTGTTATTGATTTTTAGAAGATCCTCACAGCCACCATAGCTTCCTTGTGCAACACCATCAAAGTAACTATTAGCACTCCTATCCAAAAAAATTGGCCCCACTTGTACTCTGGTTTTTGCCAAGATTTTAACCATAGTGTATTCCTTATACATCTTGATACACTTCAAAGTACTGTGATGAGAACATTGCGGTACATATTGAAAGATAACTAAATTCCTCACAATCCAAATATGCCAACAAGAAAAGACTGACAAATACAGGTGATATTTGACATTGTGTAGCCAATCAGTCCAATTTTGTTAAAAATTTCTAAGGCCCCAACACTCCTCAATCTGTAATATATAACAAGTCTTTGTCCAGACCTGTTTCTAAAGGGGAAATTCACAAAAAGGTGTTCAACTAAATAGCTTTCTTTTCCACATAAAACACATAGACCGAGACCATACCATGCTCTTTTTTGTAAGTTTTCCCAGGTGGGAACTCAGTTCTCCAAGCAGATCCAAATAAAACATTTGATCTTCAATCGAATCCTCTATTTCCAAATCTGAGTCACCCACCAAGTAGTATTAATCTTGATATGTGACTAGGTTATATATTGATATGCTAATTTTGCAGTCAAATCTCCCTCATATTTGTGCCAATTCCAAACTAAAGAGTCATCCTCGATAGTGAGCTTGATACCTCCTTTATTGAGCTAGGAAACATAAGCGTCCCAGTCCACCCCCAAATATCCTTGTAACTCCAAGTCGACTTCCTACAGTCAATAATTCCAAACATGTATATACCCACCAGGTCTAATGACCTAATCTAGTGAAGAAATACCCAAATTTGTAAGATGCTTGAAAATACCAGAGCTGAGAGAAATGGGCCCACAACATCCAACAATCTGATCATGCCAAATATGGATAGAGGAACCACTGCCCACCTTCCATGTCATCTTTTCGGTGATCCAGGGGTATTGTAACACCCTGGTTTTGACCCTGTTTGCATTAAAAATGTATATGATGTATATATTGTAATTAATCATGGTGTGGAGCTAAAGGCAAAAGCCCCACCATTGATTTATCGTTTTATGTTCTGGCGATTAAAATCATTGCCGCAGGTTTATTTCGTGCTAGCCACCACAATATAATTTTGTCATCATGTAAATATGCAATTTAATTAAAAACCCCAACCAACTATGTCTATGCAACAAATAATGAGATGGGGGCATGATTTTCCTAAGGATAAGGAGGGGGGAAATATTTAACCTTTGGGGCCAATGGGGAAAATCCAAATGTCAATGGGGGAACCATCAAATAGTTAACTACCTTTCTTGTCTCATTCACCCAATCATTTAATTCTACCAGAAATTGGTTGAAGTAGTTATTGCATGGGGATGGAAAGAGTAGGGGCATGAATTTCAAATTTGGGGAAAATCATTTTTTACTTTTGGGGCAAGAAAACACCCAAAATGCATGCCCATTTGCCCATACACCCACGTTCTCCATTTGATCATGCAGGGAAATCTTGGGAGTTGTTTTACCCTCACGTTTTTGCTCATTTTCCTCATCTTGCATGCCCAGAAATCTGTTTTTGGTGTTGTTCAACAAGTGGGCAAGGAATATTTTCGTTTTGGGAGTTTATGGCAGTCATTTGGTTCCTGTAATGCCATAAACGTCCTCAGAATTCGTGGGAAAAGAACATTCACATTTTTTTGTGGTCTGTGGAGGCCATTTTTGCCTACGTGAAGCCAATGAACATTTGCCGAAATCGATTTTGGCTCTTAGGGCTGTTTTAACCACTCACCTTTTTTTATTTTAGCTTCCAGGATGTTTTATCCATGCCCAACATTGTAATTGTGGTGTATTGAATTCTTTTTGGCCACGTTAGGGCCAAAACACCCATGGCAATCGAATTGTTGTTAGGGGTTGTTCTTACCCTCCTTGGAAAATCATCTTGTTGTCGAGCTGTGTGTCTCCATCTGTAAATTTGTCTTTGGGTTTTCCCAATGTTTTTCCAAAGATTAGCAATTGGTATTTTGCTGTATGTGCACTCTTTCTTGGGTCTGAGTTGTTATCCTCTTTGATTTGGTCTGAATCAGTTAAGAGTGGAAGAAGTAATTTTCCTGATAAATCTAGTGCATGAGGAACCTCACTGAGAGATCTTGAGGGATGATTATTCCTTACTACACATCCTGAATAGCACTGGAAGGGAATTCATAGCCCGAGGGACTATACAGCAGAGAAGGGGATGATTCCTTGTGTTTGGTGTGTATGTGTTGGGAAAGCCAAGTCAGAACTTGTGCAGGTGTCCATAGCTCTATGGTTGAGCTCACTAGCTTAGAAAACAAGCCTTTCCATCCTCTTGGTAGTCTGATAAACCCAAACATTGCTTTGGTTTGACTGAGTTTGACATATCTTTGGCTATGTGTGAGTCTGCTTAGTTTCCTTTTCCTTGGGGAAATCATGCCCAGCTCGGGGGTGGCAGTGTTGCTGAGAGATTAAGGAGCACACTGGCCTATGGTTGGGTGGAACGTTGCAGTGGCATAGATGGTTGCGGGGAGCTTCATTCGAAGATAAGTATTCTTATGTAATCACTCATGCAATTGTTTTGTTTATGTGAATTATGATGAACATGTAAAATGTGTTGAATGCTTGAACTAGATGTAATTTGCTTTCGCTGAATGTTAATTATTTATGCATCTGTGTATCTTGAGTTCAATGCATTTTATTTTACATTTTATGGGGCTAGTTTCCCGAATAGATAGTATATCGGTAGCGTCCTCTTCGTCGATCGGAGGGTTGAGGATGTTACAGGTATACTTTCATGAACCCCTTCCAAAACTAAGAGTCCCCCCCTCCATGATCGAAGATCAAATCTAAACTAAAGAATATTTAATGTCTCTTCTTCAAATATTTGTGCCCGATGACCTCCTACCAGAGACTAGTCCCAGTTAGAACCCTCCAACAGTTCTTCATGACCAACGCCATATTAAACCAGCTCAAGTTTTTTATGTCCTATCCACACAAATCCTTTGGTCTGGATAGCTTCTCCCAAGCTACCAGATGATAATGAGAAGACTCAAATGTGCCAGACCATAGGAAGTTGAAGATCTTATGTCTGATGATATTCAAGATAGACCAGGGTATTAAAGCCAAAGAGAACCAATAAACTAGAATTGCTCTCAAGATTAATTTAACAAGAATCAAACAACCACCAAGAGATAAGAGTCTATAAAACTAAATGTTTATCCTTCTATCAATCCCCTCTTGACCAACCAAACCTAAGAATTTGTCCAAATAATTTGACCATAATTAAAAAATCAATAATAATAAAAAATATAAAAATTAAATAAATAAAAATAAATAAACATATTAAATATACTACTGTTCTCAATATAATCTTTATCTAACATAAATAAAACATCAATCTTTATCCCATACAAAAATATATATATATATATATATATATATATAATATGTAGGAAACCAATTTACACATGGGATTGCCAAACTTTTTTAAGAAAATAATAACATACACTCTAAAAATACTGAGATGTCGGAAAAAAGGAATTTACACAATGTTACATTGAGATGTTGGAAAAAAAGAATTTACACAATGTTACATTGAGATGTTGGAAAAAAAATTATTCAATCTATAATAAGATGGTTATTGTATTATTACTTCTAAAATTGTAAATTTATTAATCATTAAAATGTTATAAAAGTTAGAAATAAAAAAATATTCAACATATCATTATACATTAAATAAATTAAGAAAATCATGCAAAAACAAGAGATAGTTCAATTTTCTACGTAATAATTTTAATTTTTTTGTCTATTAATATTATTTAAATGAAATTTATTTTAAAAATAAAAAATAAATATAATTTATAAAATTCTTAATTTTTACTTTGAATTTGAAAAAATATATATATTTGGTAAAACATAAATAGAATCTTTTTTGTTAAAACTCTTTTCATTTACATGTTTCTAAGGAAAATAAAAGAAAAAAATTAATAAAAATAGTAAATATTATTTGAAAAAATATATAAATAATTTTTTTTCTCTAAAAGTTTAAATCAAAGTTTGTAAAAATCTTAACTTTAAAAAAGACATAAATGAAATCTTGTTTTACAAATTAAATCAAAATTTAAAAAATCCTATCTTTAAAAAAATATAAATAAAATCTTTATACACAAGTTTAAGTCAAAGTCTATAAAAATCATAACTTTCTAAAAGTCAAAGTACATAATTTAAGTCTTCATTTTCACTTTTGAAAAAAACATAAGTCTTTTGTCATACATAAGTCCTTTGTCATACTTAAATCAAAAGACTTATACGAAATTTCTTCACAAATTTAAATCAAAGTTTGTTTATAAAGTAAAGTCTTTAGTCATACTTAAATGGAATTTTTTAAGATAGAATTTAAATGGAATTTTTTAACCCACCTAATACTCATATATTGAAAAAAAAAATACTCAACACAATAAATGATTTAAAAACATTTCTAAAATATTTAACCTTTTAACCTTTATTTTTGATAAATCTTTAAAAAGTATTTAAATATAATATTTTTCCAAAGGTTAAATAAAATTTATAAAATCTACAAATTTCATTCATAATAAAAAAACATAAAAATATTTATTAATGAATAAATGAAATATATTTACAAACTTTAAATAAAGCTATGAAAATCTTAATAGTCACCTTCCATAAAGATATACATGTTTTTATCTGAAATAAAAATATTTTCCCAAAATTTAAAATCTAAGTTATCTTAAATAAAAATATTTTCCCAAAATTTAAAATCTAAGTGGGAAGAAAATAAAAAACCTTGAACTTCATTAAACTTAGATGTTTTAATGAAATATAAAAGTCTTAATCAATGATTAAATTTGAACATATACTAATACTCATATTTATTTCAGATAGAACTCAAACGAAATTTTTTTAGCCACCTAATACTCATATAAAGAAATTAATTAACACAATAAATGATTTAAAAAAATCTAAAATATGTAACTTTTTAACCTTTATTTTTATAAATCTTTAAAAATATTTAAATATAATATTTTTCCAAAAATTTCAACAAGATTTATAAAAACCTTAAATTTCATGCTTAATAAAAAAAACACATAAAAATATTTGTTAATATATTTAAATGAAATATATTTTAAAAACTTTAAATAAATTCCATAAAAATATACATGTTTTTATCTTAAATAAAAATATTTTCCCAAAATATTAAATCTAAGTGCGAAGAAAGTAAAAAACCTTCAATTTAAACGTCATGAAAAACCTAGATTTTTTATTGAAATATAAAAGTCTTAGTCAATGATTAAATTTGAACATGTCTTAGCTTATGAAAAAATTACATGAAAAAGGTAGATGTTTTATTGAAATATAAGTCTTAGTTAATAATTAAATTTGAACATGTCCTAGCTTATGAAAAAATTACTTAGAGAACAAATTTAATATTTTAATGTATATGTCTTAGCTTATGAAAAAATTACTTAGAGAACAAATTTAATATTTTAATGTATATGTAAGTAAGAAAATAAAATAATTTTTAATGTATTTATAAATAAAAAAATAAAATTAATTATTTTCAAAAGTAAGATAAATTTTTTATTAAATATTATTATCTTATTAAATATTATCTTATTAAATATAAAAAATAATGTCATGTAGTTATGGCTAAACCATTTAATTTCAAAAAAGAAGTAAAACATTTGATTCATTTATATATCCTATATTACCCACCTAACATTAGTTTGACTTGCTCTTGCTTCTTCCAGTTAGGTTATTAATATTTGCATTCTTAGAATATGTTCCATAAATGTACCTCTAGTCTCAACTCTCTACTATGAAAACTATGGAATGGTTTATAATTATAATTTTAGCGACCTCCATTTTGTATTTCCTCTTATATATGTTTCATTCCTTGCATAAATCATTGATAGTGATAGACTTAATCTCCATTAATCATGGTCATCAAGAATGGAGAAGATGTTAGGATTATAACCCTCCCTTGTCCAATTTGGTCATTTATGTCTAAATCAAGATTCATGTCTAAATCGGGAGTCCTTTCAGTCTATTTTTAGTCACTAGCACCATTGGGTCCACTTGGCCTAATTGGGGCACATGTACCAGCTACTAAAGTGCGAGGAACACTAATTGAGGCCAACTACCACTAATTGCACTTGCATGCATCAGTTTAGTTTAGGAGCCTCCTAGATCAATCCCTACAAATTAAGAGCCACTGGGAGTGCCGATACCAACCTCCATTAGTTGAGTTCAGTTGGTAACTAGTCAAGCTCAGTTAGGAGTCAGTTACATTCAATTCTAGTTCCCTACATTTAGTTCTACTCAATTAGCGCTAGAATTGCATGGTTGCATGCAGGTGAGGCGCATTTACTCACCTACCTCAGTCAGTTAGACTAGTTAACAATGAATTAGACACTTGAGTTTAGATTTTGAACTCTGATAATGATTTAGACAAGGTCAGTTAACCATTTAGTCAAGTAGAGTCCAACCAATTCAAATTTCCTCACATGGATTCGAATTGCATGAGGTTATTTAGCCATTGTACTCTATTGTAATTACTTATCTAATTACTTTTGATTAATGAAAGCATTCACATTTGCAAGCCATTTTTGCACTGTTTCATTCTTCAATTGCTAAGTAAATTGTATGATCTATCTTGTGAGTTGTGTGTTGGTCCACAGATCTATGTGCTCAATTTAATAGAAGACACACTCTTTTACTATGTATTCCATGAGATAAATGATTTCTATTGCTATAGCATTCATCAAATTTATTATGAAATGAGCTAGTATCAAAGGAGTATCCCTTCATTTAATTTAACCAAATTTCTAGTTTGCAAACATGATGATGTAGATAGTGCTAGTTTCTAGTCTATCACAAGTATTTAATGTTGGTGTATGTTTCATATATAACCCAAGTCATAATTAGGTACATGCTTATTGTGACTATATTGGGAGTAGATACTATGATTATCTTTGGTGTAGGTAATTTTTTGTGTCTTCATATGACTTCTAATCAAATAAGATTTACATTGTAATATTAGTTTGTGTGAGGATCTTTACCGTGTGCAATAGTAAGGGGACATTATGCAATACTAAGGGGAAGGTTGTAATTAAAGTACAATATAAAATTACTTTTTATACATATTCTTAAAAGTGTATCTCTAATACAACACAAGAATTGTCTAAGGAATGGGATAAGATTTGGGCTATACACATGCATCGATAATGCACTAGAAAAGGTTTTTATTCTGTTTCTATGAATGGAACATCTATAAGATCTTACTATTACTCTTGTGTAGGAAGTACAAGATATAAATTCATGAGAACAATTAGGTAGATTTAACCCTGCAACCTGAAGAAACACTACTTCGTCTTTCTATAATTTCTCCCATATACCAACTTAACTTGAGCACAACCTAGTGAAGTAACAAAAATATGAGATCTTTTGAATTATAACGAAGTTGTTGTCAAGCAAAGATCTAAAAACAAAATGGTTGGGAAAGACTTTGTCCAATTAATTTCATAAATATAACATTGTAAGAAAATTAATATAGATAATAAAATACTTACAATGAAAAACTATTAAAATTTCAACAAACATGTGTGCGTGTGTGGGGGGGTGCGTATAACGTCTAAAACATAAAATAAACAAATGTGCGTAGTCAAATTATCAAACATTTTTTAAGAAGAATACAAGGAACCCTTAAAAAATGGTGAGAGCCATTAAATAGAAGAAATCATTTAAAATATTATAGAAAGACAATATTACAAATTTAGTTATCAATTTACTTCATTAAAAACCTTTAAGAGATTGGAAGTCAAGAGGGATTCAACATAGTTATCATGCACTAGATAAATCATGTAGGATAAGAGATGGTTCAATTCGCTATGTTATCAATATCTATGTCTTAGTCCTTTTTTTTCAATGGAAATTGACCAGGAAACCCACCAATACTTCCCCATGTTTCATGGATGGTAAGGTTGGTATATCTTAGGCATTGTCATCCACAAAAGCACACACCTTGTTTGCATTGCCATTTTTAAATGTGAATGAATTGATATATAATATTGATTCCGTTTAAGATTTTCATATTTTACTACTCTAGATTTCTCATCTTTTAAAATTTTATATAGTAATTTTATTAATTTTTATTTTATTGTTGGCTAAGTTGTATATTATAAACATTTTCATTTTGAGGGGTGTTTAAGCGGTAATGCCACTCCTTTGTCTCACCACCCATCACCATGCATGGGATCACATGGTAATAGATAATGGTACACACCCGGTAGAACGTGTAAATACAAATAGAAGGGTGAAAAGATTCATGAAGAGCATGTAGAGGATGTTTATAACTATTGGTTTAAAGGTTCTAGAGTTAGATTGGGAGCATATTGACCCACACTTAGTCATAATGTTACTCATACGCACTATGAATTTGATACCTACCAACAAAATGATGACCAAAGGGTTCATTCTAGCCCTACTTCTCCTCATGTTTGATCACTGTAGTTATATAATAGATTCCTTCATAACATCTAAATTGTGTAGCAGACAATGAGATACATTGGAGGAAAAATAAACGGCAACAAGGAAAACAAGGAAACAAAAATCCATACCATAGAGGTTCCACATTCCAATCTATGAAGTCAACCTACTCAAGCAGGAAGTGAGAGAGAAGAAGGGGAAGGATCATCATTTGGCATGGAAGAAGATGGAAACCTAAAATCCAACACACATGATGCACCTTTAGTTCACAGGGGTCATCCTTCGGTTCTCAATATGCATGGGAGACTAAAGGGAAAATGCCAGGACTAGGAAGTGACAATTTTGGGCTCAAATAATTGCAATCAAATTTGAAGGTACACACAAAGCCACCACTATGAAATGTTAGCACTCAATGGAAGACAAAGTCAAGGAACAAAGGAGATTCTCCAATAACACAAAAAATGATGAAGAGCTAGCTCACCTCATCCCAAATTCAAGCTTCTCTAGAAGCAAAAAAACCTAGGTGCTCCTAAACTTGTTATTTTTCATATATGATAGTTGTTATGGCTATTTTCATATATGATAGTTGTTAGAAGCCATAGGCTAAAACATGTCTTTTTTAAACTTGTTATTTTTCATATATGATAGTTGTTAAAAGCCATATGCTAAGATAAATAAAACATGGTTTTCTCAATTTTCAATTTTATTACAGAACTAAAAGGCTCCACAACATAAAGATAATCTATTAACTTATGTATTTCAAAATGCACAAGCTATAAGCTTGATGGACTAATAAAAGTTTGAGGTTAAGATGTCTCTTCTATAACTCTCTTTGTGTATATATGTAATTAATTTTTTGCTACCTATATTATAAATGAATTCCTATTCTTGAAAAAATAATGTAAATATTTTAAAAAATAATGTTTTATTTTACATATTTATATATATTTGAAATTTAAAATTAATTCTTAGAATTGAAATTAGGATGAGTTTTTAAGTGAGTTTAATGATTAAGAACATATTATCTTTCCAACAATTCAAAAATAAAAATAAAATATATAATCCATAAACTTTAACTCAATTATAATTTTAAAAATAACTTTATTATTATAATAATTAAAAAATCTTAATACTCTCTTTAATAAAAACATAAAATAAATAAATAAAAATGTAGAAACCTTAACCTCATCACATGTGATGATGAGATACTAGTGATAAAGAGGCAGGTAAAACTTATATATCTGAAACAAGGGCTGTGGACACGTTGGTGAGGCAGGTAAAACTTAGCTATCTGAAACAAGGGCTGTGGACTCTTACCATATACATTAGAGTCTTAGACCATTAATCCATTTAAAATTTATCATAAATTATATATATATAATGGTTTGCTATGAAATTTGTGTGATTAGTACCATTTTGGGCTTTCGTTGCACTGTACAGTCGTTCAAATTTCTCAGAGTTGCAGGTATTGCCATCCAGTTGAGGGACGGTGTTGGACTTGAGAAAACCATATGATGGGTGACCTTCAGTTGATCTCTGGATTTGTGGGTGTTGGTATTAACATGGCATTCAACCAAATTCTTGACCACATCAAGATTGCGCTGCATTGCAGGGAAGAGTTGTCGGCTCTTAAAGATGTGGCGGCGGGCATCGACCCCATTATCGCTCAGATCCAGCAACACCGCCACGGATTAAACATGAAGAGAACAATTTCCGCCTTTGACAACTATAGTAATGCTTCTGCTTCAGCTGTGAATGTATGGCTTAGAAAGATGGAATCACTTCTCATACAAGCATCTCAAATAGCGCAACAATGCGCTATACCACGGTTTAACATTATTTCTCGTTATCAGACGAGCAAGCGCATCACCAATTTGATTTCAGAAATCGAGAAACATCTGAAATTGGTTCCTTTGATACAGTTGGCAGAAACTGAGGAGCTCCGGCTAGAAAGCGTCCAAGCTTCAACCAGTTCTTGTAGTGCATGTACCTCCATGCAGGCTATTGCTCCAACAGCTAGGGGCTTCTTCGTCGAAGAACCCCTGATAGTCGGACAAGAGGAAGCGTTTGCAATACTCGAGAAATTTGTAGTGGATACAGAGGGAGAGCGAGAGGGTAACTCTCTCGTTCGAACTGGGGTTGTTGGCAAAGGTGGAGCCGGCAAAACCCTTCTTCTCAAAAGAGTCTTCAACAGCCAAAAGGTGCGGAATCTCTTCAAAGATAATTTATTGCTTTGGCTCACTGTTTCCAGTTTTCCCTCTTATGTTAATCTTAGAAATGAACTCTGCATGCAAATAGTCATGCTAACAAAGATAGATTTTGATAGAAATATGGGGGACGAATATGTAAAATTATGGTTGAATCAGAGACTGCAGACACATAGGTTTGCCTTGTTTTTAGATGATCTATGGAGAGATGGCTCCAAATTGATGGAGGAATTGGGTCTCTTGCTGTTAGTCCACCATTCCAACTCCATAGTTATTGCGAGTTCGAGGGACCGCAGGGTCCTGTCAGAGATGGGAGTTGCAGAGACATCGATAATAAGAATGGGGGATTTGGTAGAAGAGGACAGTTGGCACCTGTTTGCTAACCATGCATTTCCGTATAACAATGGAAACCTGCCAGAAAAACATAGATGAGGAAACTGCAAAGGCTGTGTGTTCCCACTGTGGAGGGCTTCCACTCGCAATCAAAGTGACAGGGAGGGCAATGTCTGGCATAACTCAACCACAAGAATGGGAAATAGCAGCAGAGAGGTTACCAATTGATGACAGCGATGAACAAGCCGAGTCATCCCTTCTGTATAAATGCCTAAGGTTGAGTTATGATTCACTAGGTAACTACAATGTTAATCTGCAATTGTGCTTTCTGACCGCAGCTACAGCCTTTTTAGAAGACCGAATTGTTCACGCTGAATTTCATGCGATTCCATTATGGACAGGGGAAGGGCTTCTAATTCGACAGCCGCATGAAGCTGGTTATGAGCTGGCTACACCATTTGAAATGGGAAAGATTTACGTGGAACTATTAGCGGATCGTGGTCTGATCGAACCGACGATGAGAGACTTCGATGGGAGCGTGATCTGTTTCAGAATCCACGACGTTCTGCGTAATTTGGGAATACAAATTGCGGAGCGCGAAGAAAGTTTCTACTGCCGTGTAGGCAGAGGTTTGACAGTGTTGAATGAAAGTGACTGCCTGCGGCGCACCCGGATATTGCTTGGTGACAATGATTTGAGATCCCTGCCGGCATCATTGAGATCAGGCCCAAAAATATGTTCATGGTTAATGAATAACAACATACAGTTTACAAAATTTCCACGAAGTCTGCTCGGGAGTATGAGGTCTCTTAAGGTTCTAGATCTGAGTAACACGTCCATCAAGTCATTGCCTCACACTGTGGGGTGCTTGAAACAGCTGATATCACTCAGGTTAGGAAGTGTCCCCATTACAACATTACCTCCATCTCTTGTCAATTTGGTAAACCTTCAAATCCTTGATCTCAGTTTATCTGCCATAAAAGAGTTACCTTGTGACCTTCACAAGTTCAGATCTTTAAGGTACCTATGTCTTTACAGATGCATAGATTTGCAGTATATTCCATACAACATCTCAAAGCTTACGTCTTTGCAGCGCTTTGAAATGACCGGCTGCACTCATAATTTGTGGGCAAAACCAGAGGGACGTAATAGGCGGAAAAAGGTGGCGTCTATTCATAATCTGAGTAGCTTAACACAGTTGAAAAGGTTGTACTTGGAAAACTATGGAGAAACAATTGAAGTTGGCACACTACAGAGTATGACCCAAATGGAAACACTTTTCTTAACACTCACAGGGATGGCAACTCTACCTCATGACATAGTTAATATGGTAAAGTTAAAGAGATTTTGTTTGGTAAGTTCTCATCTCCTTAAAATAGACTGTAACGTTTTTGAATTTCAGAATTTGCGCTCTCTGAAATTGAGTCAATGTTGGAGATTGGAAGAACTCCCAGATTTGCATAAACTTGAGAATTTAAGGGAACTAATCATCATTGATTGTCCTAAGATAAAGAAATTTTATCAAGATTATGGTAAGATGGGAGCATTTCTTAGGTTGGAGATATTTTCATTAGTTAGATTAAATGAATTAGAAGAGTTACCTGAAGTGGAAGAGGGAGCATTGTCTTCACTTAAAGTCTTCAATGTGATGCAATGTGAAGCATTGAAGATGTTACCACAAAGTTATTTGAATATTAAAAGATTGGAAAAAATAAGAGTATATGGTTGTTCAATGGTATTAAAGAATTTAGAAAAAGTCAAAATGATAAGTAAAAGGTTAAACATAGCCACAATGTCTACTTCAAATACAATAGAGTTTGTAAAGAGATATTTCCAAGTGTTTGAGACTACTCAAGGTTGGTTCTATGGAGAATTTTGGAGCAACGAGGTATTTCTTTTTTGTCAATATCTTGACAAAACTTAATAAAATTGTGAGACTACTCAAGGTTGCTTTTATGGCGAATTTTGGAGCAACGAGCTATTTGTGTTTTTGTCAATATCTTGACAAAACTTAATAAAATTGTGAGACTACCCAAAATTGCTTCTATGGCTAATTTTGGAGCAACTAGTTTTTTTTTGTCAATATCTTCACAAAACTTAATAAAATTTTATAATAGAGTCTGTAAAGAAATATTTACAAGTGTTTGAGACTATTAAAGGTTGATTTTATGACGAATTTTGGAGCAACCAGTTTTTTTTTTCAATATCTTGATAAAATTTAATAAAATTTTATAATGTTTGTTTTTATGACTAATATTTATAATTTATATTTTTGTCAATGCTTTATATTATATTTATTGATTCTAACTTTTCTTTTAATTATTGAGCCAAAAATCTTTCATAGTTTTTAAACATTTTAATATTATTTTATTTGATTAAAGTAACTAGTTAATATCATTGATGTAATTAATTAATATCATTTATTTAATTGATGTAACTACTTCTTTTATATAAATATCTAAATGTAATTTTTATAATTATATTTATTTACTTTAACATTTTATCTTAATTATAGTAAAAAATATTCAATTGTTTTTAAACATTTTAATATCATTTTATTTGATAAATGTAACTAGTTAATATCATTTAATACACACTAATAAGTTCTTTGCAATGTCATTTACTACTATTTAAATGAAATTTATTTCTAAAAAATAAATCCAAAGTTAAAAACCTTGATGTTCACTTCAATTCAAAAATATATATATATATATATATTTACTTAAACATAAATAGAATCTTTTTGTTAAACTTCTTTCTATCTACATGTTTCAAAGGAAAAGGAATCTCTTAATACAATAAATAATTTTAAAAAATTAGAAAAATCTATTAAAATCTTAGATACATTAATTTTGAGAAGACATAAATAAAATCTTTTTTCAAAAGTTAAAATCAAAGTTTATAAAAAATCTTAGATTTAAAAAAATATATATTAAAAAATTTAAATCAAAGTTATGGTTTAAATCAAAGTCTATGAAAGTCTTTAGTTTTACTTTTGAGAAAGACATAAAATTATGAAATTCCTTACTTTCAAAAGACATAAAATTATGAAAGTCCTTACTTTCACTTTTAAAAAATACATAAAATTATTTGATCATAAATAGAATCAATCTTCAAAGGTTTAAATTAAATCAAAGTCTATGAAAGTCCTTACTTTCACCTTTGAGAAAGACATAAAGTTATTTGGTCATACTTAAATGAGATGACTTATATGAAATCTTTCTTCACACGTTTAAAGTCCTAACTTTCATAATTTTTTAGTTATACTTAAATGTATTTATTTTCAAAAGTTTAAAGTAAAAGCTATGCTAACCTTAATTTTCACCCTAGACTTTAATAAAAACAAATGTTTTCCATGAGACTTAAATGGAATATTTAGTCCTCTACTTTAAAGTTTATGAAAATTCTCACTTTCACCTATGAGAAAGACATAAAAATATTTAGTCATACTTAAATGGTATTTAGTTCCTTTTTACTTAAGACAAAGTATTTAGTCATACAAGATATAATTTATGTGAACAATGAGTTAAATTTGACCCTACAACCTAAAGACGCACTACTTCACCTTTTTTTATAATTTTTCCATATACCAATTTAACCTT
>LPNX010793370.1:534307-576663 GCA_001517045.1 Pseudotsuga menziesii | reverse complement strand
ACATTAAATAAACAAATGTGAGTTCTCAAATCATTAAACATTTTTTAAGAAGAACAATGGACACCCTAAAAAATATGCTACCACGGAACATTGGATCACTCCCCATATTACAAATTTATTTATCACTTGAGTGCATTAAAATCTTTAAAAGGTTGTGTCACGTACCCCAATTTCAATAATATTTTATGTTTATGAAAACATTATATTTTATTTTTATTATAAAGTTTATAACTATTGACCAAGTGGGGTCAAGGATGACTGTAATTAATTTTGTTGAATATTTTATTATATAATAAATAAAAGATGAAACAAATAGCCTAAGGAGGCTATTGAATGAGTGTCCACTGACTCACCAGGAGGAATAGACTAGGGTGAGAGAAAACTGACACCTGGCAGCATCCTCAACCACTTCTAGCTGTTGCAAGGGGAAACTTCCCTAATTTTGTGGTCATGTTCCTCAAGAAAGTGGAACAGAGTAGGTGGCTCATTAATTGAAAAATTGACCAAAAGACCTAGGCATGCATATATATTTCCATCGAATTCAGCAGGAGGTTGTTCCATCATTACCTTGTGAAATTTCTGAAGTTGAGAAAGGAGCACAAGAGATTCGATGAGGGGAAAGTTAGAGGTGGATTGAGTGTTTAAGACTGCATTCAGAACTAGTGTAGGATGATAGCTGAGTTCTTTACTACTGGGGACAGAGTACTATTGTTAAGTACTTCTGTTGAGTTGTAGGGGCATCAAATCACATTCTTCACACAGTGCATTCATCCTGGTAGATCAATGGACAGGCTTGGGGGTCCTAAGACAAGCATTTGAGCTATCTTCGAGAAAATGTTGGGTGGAACGAGCTCCTTAGGATGTTTGTCTCTTCTTCAAATTACCAGGTTCCATTGTGTTATCTTATTTGTTTTCTGTCAAAGCAAATAACTAGAATGAAAGCAACCATGTTTAGTTTTACTATTATTACTTAGGTACTTTGAGTCTTCCAGTAGAATGTTTAAGTATGTATTTTATTCAGGATAATTTCCTTGTATATGATTATCTGAGTAGATGAACCTAGAATTATAAATGATTGATAAATGAGTAAAATTCATTTCTACATTTTTCCACTCATCTTATAATGACGTACTCTAATGCAGAAGGATTGTTTAGCTGTAGATAGGAATGAATATAATATACTTGGATAAAATGGTCTGAATTGGTATCAAATTGAAGAGTTTTATGTAGGAATGAATTGACAATCTTTTCATATAATAAGTTACCAACAATATTTTCAAGTAATTGGTTTAACTTTGGAAGTTTTGTTTTTACTGTTATTTTTCCAGTTATTATCATAACGATTCCATTTCTAGGACTTAATCATTTATACAAATACCTCTAATATTTATACATAGATTCTATTATAGCAAGCTTTTGTCATGCAGCCATTAAACTGTGTGTAGTATAATATAATAATAATTACTATAGTACAATCTATTTATTTACACTTAGTAAAGAAAAAGCCGCTCATCTTTCTAATGCTAAATACCTAAATTATAAACAAGTATTCTAGTTATATTACAATAAATAATGCACAGTTAAATGATTTACCAGCTATTTTAACTATAGTACTAACCTCAAACTGTTCTTTTTAACATCTAGCACAGAAGTTCATGAAATTCAGTCAAAAGACTGCTTTTTGGTTAGAATTATAATACATGTTGTATTATAATACCTTAAATACTTAGGAAACAAAACTGTAAACATACAGTATAACAATAATACTATTATTAATATTGTAAATTGATATTCTAAAACCCTACTCTTTAATACAATACTTTATATCCACTTACAGAACAAGAAGATTACCACCGCTAGTAATTATTTTAAAATACACAACTGTATAGATCAGATAAGGACTAAACCATAACTCTTAAATCTTTGTCCATCGGTTGAATAAGTCAAAGAATAAATTCCATCCCTTCCAATTAAAAGGAAGACTTTTACATTTTAACTATTATTTATACCAAAAATTGAAAGATAACCTAATATCAAAATTGTTTATTAAAAACCAAACCCTAGGATATCCTCACGTTACCGTTTGCACATTTAGAATTTTCAAACAACTAAAAAAATTGCCACCACCAATTCGCAGTCGTAGAATAATTTTACAAACAGATTGTTGTCTTATTAGAAATCTATTTTATTTTACCAAGCGTACTGCATTATACAAGCCAAAAATACCAGAGGAAAACAAATACTAACAGATAGTTACACTGGACAAAAGCTCTGCCCCTTTGAATGAACCTTAACAAAGTCTTTACATTATCAATTAATTAACTAATACAGATGCCACACTAATTAAATACCAAAAACATTAACATATTCGTAGCCACGAAAGAGTTACTGTGGTTGAACAAAAAGGCCAAGGAATCTTCCTTACAACATATTCACAGATTTTAACAACGTTTTCAAACCTTGGAACAGTAATTTCTTACCCAAACTCCTTACTACAAGAGTTGTAGCTCATTGATGAAACCATAAGGGTTCCACCAAGGATGGCCTTACGGCCTCCATAACTTTTTCCAATACCAACAACAAATTGCCACAAATATTTTGAACACCACAGTAACTTTCTACAAGAACTAGTGATATCATCGCAGACACGTTCATAATGAAGGGTACCCCAGGGTTAGAACCGAGGCTAACCATAGCCTTCTCGCTCGCACCCTTCAGCTCAGGGTTTCGCCATCAGCATTCGACTACATGCAAAGCTAATATTTTTGACCTACCATCAAAACGGAAATCAATTAGAAATGTTCAGTAACTAACTTAGTATAAATAAATAAAAAGAGAAGTAATATTGAAGTTTTCGTGACAACTTACCAGCTTTAGCATTGAGTTCAAGGCTATGGAGAAGGAGCAGAGCTTCAAACCTGTTAGCGCCATGGGAAAACAAGAAATTTCCACTGTGTAAACATTGAGCCTCGAAGAAATGATAATGGATAAGAACCAAAGCTCACAATCTGTTAACGCCATGGCCAAGGTAAAGGTGACATTTGTTGCAAAGAACCAAGGAGGTCAAGGACCTGTCGGCCTACTCTTCCATCCCAAAAACAAACCACTGATCGAGACCAAGTTATTTTTGAGGGTAAACATTGAATGTTGTGGCATAGGGTTTAACGCTAAAACCCTCCACCTTGCTAGCATCCACCATGTGGATTCCACTAACGACAAAATATTTTCTAGTTTTGATATAGTTTTGAACCTGCATGTCAAACCCTGCCAAGTATATAAGTAATACCATTACTTTTGTTCAGAAATAAACAAAATATTATATGCTTGTTGAAGCTTCGAACTAGGTTATAATTATTTATATTAGACATGCTGGAATTTTAGCTAGGTTGTAGTTGTTATTTAATACATCAACTACATGCCTAGGTTAGGTTTGTTATGTTTTTGTTAGTATTCTAGTTTCTATAAATAATAATGATAATTTTAGGGCTTAGGAAAGTTCTAGGATTTACATGATTAAAATCCATAGTTATAAACCAAATGGGATTGTCTTCAGAATTTTGGTACTACAAACAAGTAAAAGCATGGTTGATAATCATATACAATAAATCATATAATTTAAGTGTTTAGAACAACTAATCACATGATCAACTCAAATTTTTACCTACATATATTAGTTTTTGTTATAGTCCTAGGAATACTTTCACTTCGATAATCTAGACATTAAATAGAGTTTAAGGATCTTTCCTAGCTTACTCGTTTGGTCTTCTGAGTCTTATTTTTCTTACTTCGTAAAACCTGGAAGTAAGTATCTACCTATGAGTCATGTACAAGTATCAGATCTGCGTTAGCTTTAAGAAAAGCTAAGTAAGCCTCGGGCTAACCTCAAGCCCCCCTTCAATAAGAAAAGAAAGAACCATCAAAATCATACACATTCTTACAAACAAACCAACGATCTAAATTCAATAATTTGAAACTCATTAACTTTTGATAAACTTTTCTTCAAGACTAAAACTCAATAAAGATTGAATACAGTTAGTGACATGTGACTTACAAGTTAGTAAGTAAAATTCTATAGCCTTTTGTTACAATCAACCAAAGAAAATTAATCCCTAAGTTTTCTCTTGATGTCTTGTATTGTAATCTATCTGTTAACTAAACTAAAGTTAGTTATTAAACTAGCATCCTGGCTATGATGTAGCATTAAATTTCACATAGAAAAACTTTAAATTTTTGTGAATTTTTGGGGTGTTACAGGTTGGAAGTCAAAACAGGTTCTCACATAGTTATCATGCACTACATGAATCATGTAAGAGATGGTTCAATTCACTATATTATCAATATCTGCATCTTTGGCATTGCCATCTACAAAAGAAAACATGTTGTTTGGATTGCCATTTTGAAATGGGATGGAATTGCTACTATATAACAAGAGCCACATGTAGCAATGTCTGTGATAGAGGATGCAAAAAGGAATTGAAAATGCAGAAGTGAGAAAGTGAAATTTTTGCAGGAATTATTAGTTGTAGTTGCATCTATTTCCAAGCAGCACGAAATCGAAAGGGTGTCAATAGAAATACCACATATCATACTTGATACTGCACTTGATTTTGATGAAACCCACCATAATATGGTTATTGGGAGATCCCTTTGCATACTATACAAAATAGATCTTGGGTTTTATGTCACAACACCAATGGAATGATTCCTGAAGTTCTAATGTCTAATTCATGAGAAGCGCAAGTGATATTAGTTCAATGTAATTGAAATCTCTCATTCTAACCTTCAGATAGACTCATTATGCATAAACAAAATTATTATGGGAAATGGTCATCACTAGGAATACTAACTTAAAGTTTAATTTATGTATAGAACACAAAGTATATACAAGAACAATAGGTAGTAGCATTTTCAGGAATAAAAAAGATCTATGTGCATAGCAATGAAGACAAAACCTTCACAGGGATGGAAACTTTGTTCAAAAAAAATTCCTCCTATAACCTATGATTTAATGCCTAAAATAAAACATAAAAAATTCATGAGTACTTGAAATCACTAAATCATGATATTTCTCTAAAATTCATTTGAGTCCATGGTTGCAATTATAAAATATGGAAAATTATATAGTCATTTATTTTGTGTCACAAACAATGATTGGAACCAATTAAGAGAGATATAGAACCATTAAAGTATATACAAGAACAATAACCAATAGCATTTTCAGAAATAGAAAAGATCTATGTGCATAACAATGCATACAATAGCTTCACAGGGATATAAACTTTGTTCACAAAATTTTCATCCTAAAATCTATCATTTAGTGGCCAAAATAAAACATAAAAGTTTCATGAGTACTTGAAATCACTAATAATGGATATTCCTCTAAATTTTCACAAGGTTTTTTCGTAGATGATATGTCCCTAAACGACAACTCAAAAGACAAAATGGATAGTTGAAAACCATGAGTTAGAATGGAGACATTTCCAAATTTATGTTGTCCACTGTTCTCTTGCCATAAGGGAATCGAACTTTGTAAATTCTTAAGTCTTCACTTTCAGATAACTTGGTTTTGAAACAGAAAGCAATTGAATTTGAGAAATCAATGAGAACTTGGATCTTGGCAAACATGATATACTTAAAAGACAACATAATAACCTTGTTCTTGGATTGCAAATCAAATCTACCAAAAGTTTAAGTGAACATGCATTTTGATAGAATAGATTTAAGAGATGTGACATAGCCAACAAACTAAAGTATTTGGGCAACATTAGCATATTAAAGATTAATTCAAACATTACATAGGAAATTTATCATTTGCATTTCTAGATCTAGAAGACATTTAATTTAAGTTGAAAATCTATGCAATTAACAAGAAGAACAAATAACAGCAACATATATAAGATTTTGAAATATTGATCATCATGTGTAATAGCTATATATATAGAGAGAGAGACAGAGAGAGAGAGAGAGAGAGAGAGAGAGAGAGNGATGTATATATATGTGTGTGTGTGTGTGTGTGTGCACAAAGTCTAAGCGCAACCGACAAAAGATATAGGCCATGTAAAGGTAAAAGCAATATAAAGTCGGTTGTATACATATTATCAAGTGTGCAATTCAAAAATTGTAAAATCTAGGGAAGCATGTTATCTAAAGAGTTAACTAGATGTAGTGAAAATAACTAAAACTATTAGGTAGCCTATTACTGCATACCACCGATTTCTATTATGATGTTGTATGCATCGAGTGTGAAAACATCTTGTATAGAGTCGTCACATGTGAAAATTTGTTGATGAAAAGTTGTTGTTGTATTGCTCGTATGTAGTCATTGCAATTGATGGGCAATATTGTTGCAGTTGTGGAAATTTCATTGTGCAAGTCAATGTTCCATCTTCTCTTTCAATAGTACATTCTAGATAATGATCATGCCTGGATGGTGAAATTTTCTTGTATATTATGCAATATGACAAGTTGTCAGGAATCTGGTTGTTGCAGATTTTTTGAAATGGAGGCATGAAGGCATTTTTTGTTTTCATCGTTCCATGTACCTGCAAATTGTAGTTGGCCAATCCCATATTAAATAAGAATTCAAATATGTTTGCAAATATGGAAATCCATGAAGTGATAATGAATTTTGTTATAGGAATGAAAAATTGCATCTATTTGTGAACTGTTGATAAGAAATTTATAATAGTGCGTTGAAATGCCATGTTTCCAAGTTTGTAAATATATTTTAAAGTTGTGTGAAAAGATTTTCATTAACAAAGAATAATAAACAAGGGAGGGAAGCAAAACATGCAAGGAAATTGAAGAAACAGAATATTGCACACGAGACATTGATGACCACAAAAAAATAAAATAAAATGCTACAAAAGATGCAAAGTCCATGATCTATGCTTGCAACATAGCCCTAGAAAACATGTAACATTGTGAATATATATGGTTGGCTATTTGAATATAATCTTATAACAAATCCATAAATTTATGATCCTTCAAAACACTTCAAAACACATAAAGTCAAGTTCAAAGATATCAATTTCATATGGAGCAATTTTTTTATCTAAGATTATATAGAATAGCTTGTGTTGTTAAATGAGATTCTATGTCTCTCTTTTGTTATTGAGTTTCCAACTCTAAAAGCAATGCATAAATATAGATCAAGAAAGCTATTCAAACCTAGTTAATGTTACATTGTTATTTGTCTTAAGATTAAGTACACAAATGTATATATTTTGATATGCATGAAGTCACGAACATTGATTGATATTTTGCTCGGTTATGATCTTTGTTCTAGGTTTGCTAAAAGTACAAAGGAAAGTTTGATGGAAGTTGCAAATGTCACCTCCAAAATGGAAATGGTTGGTTCTATCCTGAAGCGATGTTATTTTCTTGAACCTGTTGAGATGGCTGGTGCTATATGGGTCTGTGCAGGCCATGTGGAAGCATGTTTTTTCAAATTAGTTTAAAAGTAAATCTGGTTTCCGACACTAAAATTATTGCTAAAGCTAAGTACTTTTTTCAAAATTTTGTGTAGCTTTTGGTTGACTTATTTTTTTCTAATTATAGTCCAATTCTGACCGATTTCAAAATTTTATTCCAGTTCTAATAACATTGCGATGAAGTATGCATTAACAAAAGAATTAGAATCTAGCGGGACTATGACAACATGGGTTGTTCACAAAGGAGGTACCTATTCAAGAGATCTTAGAAGCAAGATAGATACCATTAGGCTTAGGCCAAGAGTTTTTATGCAAGGTTAAAATTTTAAAAACAATTTGGGGTTGGAAGTAAGCAACGACCATAAATTCCATCCTTTCAATTGAAAGGATTGACAACATCCCTGATTTCTTAAAGGCCACTTCCAAGAAGGAGAATTGGTAATTTCAATAAAGTTGCACCTTTTCCTCTGATAAACATTGGAATACTTTCATCAATCTTCAAGAAATTTATCAAAGGACGTGTTTAAGAAACAACATGAAAACATAGAGGGACAATCTGTGATTGCTACTTCCTTAATTATATTCACTAATATAATATCACCCAGGTAAGGATCCATGAACATTCAACTCATATAACAACACTTATAATTTAATACTACACAATGGTAAGTTAGATATTCCAGTATACAAGTCCTTGAAATCCACTTTCTGGATATGTGAAATGTTAATGAATAAAACTTAAGTAGTCAACACTTTTATTTTATTTTTCCAATTTTCCTTATATACTACTATTTAAATTGTTGCTTCAAGAAGTTAGATATGAGACCAGGGTTACTAAAATGAGAAAACAAAAGTTAGGTACTCTAATTTAAAATTAAAAATACAAGTTAGGTGCTCTATTTATTGCAAATAGAAAATGGAAGTATACACCTTAAATATGGTTACAATCTAGTTTAGCTTTTCTATAGTTTTATTTCTCCCCTGAAATGCATCCACTGCTTTTGGTTTTTCGTTTTTCATTTCGATTAGAGATTAGTAATGGTTTAAGAGACTTCATAAGATATTGGACTTTTGTGGTATGCAATATTGCTAGGAGGCAGTGATAATCCTACGCGAGGCTCAAACCCAACTGCATCATCTCGTGAAGATTCTCAAATTTGTCTTGGGTATAAATATAAACCCCCATTAGTATATGATGAAGGATTTCCAATCTTGTCTCTTCATCTCCTACGTATTCAAGAACCATACTACTAAGTGTGGCTTTTCATCTACCATTAACATATTTATCAATACCTAAATTATATTGTTATGGGATCAACTTTTCTTGTGCTTTTTCTAGAACATTGAATTTGTGGATTTCTCTTTTTTGTTTGTAGGAAGTTGTAACATTATTATTTGTTGGTGGGCTTAATTACTTGCATGTTCAATCCTTTGATTCAGTTGAAGTAGAAAGGTCAGTAGTTGTACTAACATGGAGGAAAATTTTGGAGTGTTTAATTTGTGGGATCACAAACTTCTACATTATCAATGCATGAAATTTATTTTGTTATTTAGAAGAATGAAAAATGAGTAATGTTAAATGTTACAGCGTGTAAGAAAAATAAAATATGTAGTTAGAATTTTTAAAAATTTTAGTTATTAGTTGACATTGTGTAGGTTAATTAGGATGTGCGAAGAAGTACATAGAAACAATCCATGAGTCCATTAGGAATATTCTTCAGCGCAATTGTGGTATTCTATACAGAGAGAAAAAACATCCCTTCAATGGGCTATGTAAATGGATGAAGATCTGATATGTTGTGAAACTGAGGCAGATTGTGAGAAAATGGAGGGAGCTGACCAACGTTTGCAAAGCCTCCCAGTATTTGACTGGAGAGAGATTATATTTACACTTGTGGCGAATTTATTATGTTTCTAACGAGACGCACATCAATCTCATCGAGGTGAAGAAATTGAACAACACACAACACCAGTTGTTGTCAAACATATAGCCCAACATGCCATCGAGACACCTAGTGGTGTATGTCAGGTAGCACTGCAATAAGCATTTCATAATCTAGGTGGTGTACTTGAACCACATGGTGTTTAGGGAACTTCTTAAGCAGGATAAGGAGGATTCTAGTGTTGAGATTAATTAATTAATCCTCCCTTGACCACCATAGTCTAATTGTATTTTCCTAGCTTAGGAGTTTATTGCCACCTCACTAGTTCCATGGGACACTCATACGGGGACCACCTAACACTTGATGGCTAGTTTTCATGAGTTTAGAATCTCTAGAGACCAATCCCTATAATTTAGGAACCCACACAGAGTCCCACCAATAGTCACAAGTAGTTGACCCTAGTCAGTGTTCAATTATGTTTAGTTATGCTTTGCTTCCCATCAGTTATTTCATACTCAGTTAGTCTAGCACCACTTTGCTTTATTTAAGGGAGGTTGGGCTCATTTTCTCACCTACCTTGATCAGTTAACTGGTTGTGAATTAATTTAGTTGTTTGGAGTTAGGTTAGTGAGCTCTCAGTGGTGATTTTCTCACATTGAGTTAGCACTGGAGTCAGTCCAAGTTGGTGAATTTGAATCCTACCTAGTGCATTCAAATTCTTCCTATTGTAACATCACTGTATTACAAAGAGGTTAATTATAATTCATGTAATGTTATGCTGACCAAATGTTGTCTCCTGGTTGTTCAATTTTCACCATGAATGTTTGATCAGTTTACACTGAATTGCTTCTCTCTCCTACAACCTTCTTTCACAGTGTATTAATTCAAGCTTGAGGATCCTAAGCTTTTGTCTGCAGGTTGACAAATTGAATAATATAATAAAATAAATAAATTATTTTATTAAAAAGGAATATTTTATTTTATTTTCATTTTCATTTTTTTTTAAACTTATTTGGAGAAAATTCAAAGGTTAAAAAGATTAAAAGAAATAAAAAGGATGAAAAAGTTATTTGATTTTCTATTAATTTAAATAAAATAGTTGAAAAGACAATTAAATAACTTTTTCCATCATTTTTATCTCTTTTAATATTTTTAACCTTTGACTTTTCTCCACCCAAGTTTTAAAAAATAAAAAGGAAAATAAAATAAAATCTTTTTTTTTAATAAAAGGATTTATTTATTTTATTATATTACTCAATTTGTCAACCTTATTTTCTCAACTGTATGCCCAAACATTTTTATCTATAATTTTTATAATTAACGACTAGTTTTTAACTTTCTATATATACTCTATTGCCCTCCTCTTTTCTATTGTGCCATAGCTTCGAATGATCTTGATGATGGGTGGAGGGTCCACCCGAAAAAATTTGGTCACTTCTAAATTTCTACACAATGCAAATCCATAAGCTTGCACACAATGACTGAGCACTATGGAAACATTCATGCAGAAACCCTAGGCTTTGCTAATTAAACATGGTATTAGAGCAGGTATGCATACCAACTTCAAACCTTAGAAAATTCCGTTGATAGATGTACTAGAAGCAGATGGGTTCCACATAATTCTTGGTATTTGTTCCTTGCTCCCTTTGGATTTTGTCCAGAGAATTCTATCCAGGTGTGATGCACCCAGAGAAAGTGTACATGTCGAAGTGGAGAGTGTTTGAATTGGTTTGAATTTGAATTGAATTGTTTTTGCAGTGTTTTTGTAGGTAAATCAAAGAATTTTAAAGAATTGGTTGTTCCTTGAAGCTGCAAGATGGAGAATTCAACAACTTTGACTCCGAGGATCCTCACACCCTTCAACTATCTTGATTGGGGGGATGATATGCAGAAATTCTTGCTTAAAAAGGGCATGTATAGGGTCACCATGGGTAGATAGGTCGAACCCCAACAACCTCTTGAGAATTTGAAGTATCTAAGCAAGTTGGATGAAGCATTTGGCTTCATGTGCATCCACATATATAGGGATTCACTCTTCCATCTTGATGGACTAAAAAATCCAAAGGAAGTATGGGATAAGCTCAAATACTTATTTGGAAAGCATGGTGAGCTAAGTGGCCATATTATGGAGAATGAGTTGATTGCAATAAAATCTAATAACTTTGAAACTATACATCAGTTCTTCTCAAAATTAAAACCCTTTTCATGCAGTGCAAGCAATGTGATATTGACAAGAAGGATGGGAAATTCATGCTCTCAATTCTGAGCAAACTTGGCCCATATTTCTTAGTGTTTGTATCCACCTTTCACTTCGAGAGAATGACAACTCCTAATTGGTGAATACCATCCATTTATGCCTTCACAAAATCTCTTATTCAAGAAAAAGACAAGTTTATATAGATGGGAGCTCTCAAAGCCTCCAAGAATCAGGATCAGTTAGTTGGGGAGACTAAGAATGTGAAAGAAAAGGGGAAGCATAAATGAAAAGAGAAGAAGAACATTGATTTCAAAACTAAGGATAAGAAAAATCCTTTAGAAGGATCTTCGGGTTCCAATAAGGACAAGCACAAGAAGTTTGACAAGGCCAAGTGCTCTTACTACAAGAGAAGAAACCATCCAAAGAATCTATGTTTGAAGAAAGCCATAGACCAGATGTATAGGCTCCTTGAACAGAATAATATTTCCCCTCCTAAAGGTGCAAAGAAGTCTGATGATGGAAACCAGACTCAAGATCATGAGATATTCCATGCTATGAAGGCAAACTTTTCTCATTTATTATGGAGCCTCCAACCACATGGTTTCCTCCAAAGAATCATTCTCTTCTCTGGATCTCTCTGGAGGACCACGCATACATATGGGAGACGACTCATAAATCCCAGGTATCGGGAAAGGTTCCATCAAATTTGAGCATGTAGTGTTCCAGAATGTGCTCTATGTCCTTCGCTTGGAAATAAATATATTGTTTGTATACCAGATGAATCATACTGGCTCACCCAAGCGAGTCACATTTGATCCTGAATCAATGGAAATATCTTAAGTTTCTACTAGGAATCTGATAGAGAAAGGAGATGCAAATCATGCCTTCAAGGCATATGAATTTTTGCACTTTCTTCCTAACTCATATCCAAGTGCCTTATTGACTCATGCTAGTGATATAAGCAGGCTTTGGCATGAAATATTTTGCCATCTAAGTTTCAAATATCTCTAACAGCTACATAATCAAGATATGGTTGAGGGATTGGCTCTCATCAAGTCCTATGAAGGTGTCTATAATGGTTGCTTGGTAGGTAACCACCCAGAGAGAAGTTATGAGATTGGGAAGGCAAGAAGAGTTGCCTCTCCACTATACTTGGTTCATAATGATGTCTCCAAAACAATACCCACAACATCTATGAATGGATCCAGATACTTTTTGACCTTAATTGATTACTACTAAAGGTATTTTTGGATCTACTTACTCAAGCATAAGTATGAGATGTTTGAAACCTTTAAAATTTTCAAAGCCTTGGCTGAGAACACTCTTGGGAATAAAATCAAAGAACTTAGATTAGATAATGGAGGATAGTACATCAAAAGATAATTCTAGAAGTTGTGTTCTTCAATAGGTATTCAAATGCAACACTAAGTCCCATACATACCACAAAAAATGGTGTAGCTGAGAGGAAGAATAGATCCTTGAAAGAGATGTCTACATTCCTTCTTGAAGTAAGAAATATTTCTCCATATATGTGAGCTGAAGCAATGAATTGTTCTTTGTACATCCATAATAGAGTGCCTCACAAGTCAGTGATTGGGGCCACTCCTTTCGAATCATTGATGGGACATAAGCCCAATGTCTCACATCTGAGGTTTTTTTTATCCAAAGCATGGGACATAATTCCTACCAACAAGACGGAAGCCTTCCAAGCTCAAAGTAGCAAATGCATACTACTAGGATATGTAAATGATGCAAAGGAATACAAACTCATGGATATTTCAACCAAAAATTTCTTCATAGAGCATAGTGTTCAATTTGAAGAAGATCAGGTGCATGATCCACAACCAACTAAAGAAGGTATAATTGCTCAATCAACTCCATTTGCAAATAATGATGTCTTTACTAATTTTTCAAATTCAGAGTCCGAATATGAGGATCAAGATGATCAATATCCATCACATGTTCCCACACATAGGCCTAAATGGGCCCAAAAACTCATTGAAGCTGTTGGGAATAGTGTTGGGGATCCATATGACAGAAGAAGGACAATCTCTCAATATTAGGATGAAAACCTTGCACTCTACCATACATATCCACTTCTCCTAGAGAGGTGCTTCATGATTATGGGGTCAAATCCTCATTGCTACAAAGAGCTTGCCATGATCCAAGATGGCAGGCAACCATGGATGATGAGTGTGATTTTCTACAAGACATCAAGAACTAGGAGCTTGTCACTTTTACTCCTAGGAGGATGTTAGTTCAGTGAAAATAGATCTACAAGACCAAGTTAGCATCTAATGGAACCACTACCAAATATAAGGCTCAGTTAGTGGAAAAGGGGTACTCACTATTAAATTTGAGAACCATAGATATACAGGTTATGAATTCATGACACAAATTTCAGATAAATTGAACAAGAATTGCTCAGATAATCGCAACATTAATCTTCATTAATTAATCAATAATACAATGGTAGTGCAATAAATAGAATTTGAATACCATGGATAGGATTCGAATCTACCTACTCTAACTGATTGTTTAGCTAACTCGGTGTGGAAAAATCATAACTAGAGCTAGCTAGTCTAACTCCGGATGTCTAAATCAGTATACAATCAGTTAACTATCAAGGTAGGTGGAAAAAAGACACCACTTTCCCTGCATGCATGCAAAACTAGCGCTAGGCTAGCTGATAGTGATCTAACTGAATGTAACTGGAGGATAACTCAGCATAACTGCTTACCTACCACAACCAACTGAAGGTGACTGCTGGTGGCACTCAGAGTGGGATCCTATAATGTAGGAATTGGTCCTAGAGGCACATAAACTCATGCATGAAGATGCAA
The DNA here is from genome assembly GCA_001517045.1 of Pseudotsuga menziesii. Lineage (NCBI taxonomy): Eukaryota > Viridiplantae > Streptophyta > Pinopsida > Pinales > Pinaceae > Pseudotsuga > Pseudotsuga menziesii. Next base: position 562,307 of record LPNX010793370.1, on the reverse strand, counting down.
TAAGTGGAAGATAACTCCTAGGTGTGTCCCATATACTCTAGTACAATGATAATAACCCCCTAAATCAGGAAAATTGACCAAATAGACTATATTGGACAAAAGAGGATTAATTAATCTTAACACTCCCCATTAATCGTAACTTTGGACAACTTGGGCCCTGGAAACTAGGTGACAAGTCACCCATACAATATAAATGAAAAAAATATTGCTTAATAAAATAAGCAAAATGGGGAAAACCTCATGGGAAACCCCCCCTCAAAATAGCAGGTAATTAGGAAACAAGCTTCCATACTTATAAGAAATTTTTTTCTCTTTGAGCTAAAACTTGTGAAAAAATTGTTGTAATCTGCAACATTATGGAGTAGTAATGTAGAATCTTGGTTCTTCTGTGCATCAGCATCCTAGTACTATGCATGTGAATCTCTCAATATTATTCCAATATGGTGAAGGTTGATTTTTTTTCTTCTTTCTAGAGGAGGAATGGAATGATCCATTTTGTTCTTCAGTGGGCCAAATTGTGGATCAGTATTTATCATCAAGTAGCGTCTTTCTGGAAGTTTGTTGCACTATCTAGAGATTGATAAGATATTTGGGAGAGTGAAACATGTTCATTCTTATACTAGAATTGTATTCTTCTTTTGACATATGGATTCTCAAAACCATTCCCAGCTGCTTCAATGAGATTTTGGGCCCATTTAGGCCTCTGATTTGGAATAGGAGCTAGATATGGATCTAGATTCTCTTGACGTACAACCTCAATATAAAAATCATGCTGATCTTGTTCCTCGTCTTTTGAATATGAAACATGAGATAATATGTCATCATCAAATGGAAATGGAAGAGTGTTTATACCTTCTTCTTCTTCGGATTGTGGTGGATCATACAACTGATCTTCTTCAAATTGCACATTGCGCTCTATGAAGGAGTTCCTTGTCACAAGTTCCATTAATTTATATTCCTTAGCATCATCAAGATATCCCAACAGTATGCATTCAATACTCTAGTCTTGAAAATGTTTCTCATATCAATGGAGATTCTAGCCCAAGCTTTGGAGCCAAAAACTCTCAAGTGTGAGACATTGGGCTTATGAACCAACAATGCTTCAAAAGGAGTGGCCCCAATCATTGATTTATGAGGTATCCTGTTTTGAATATATGAATCATAATTAACAACTTCATCCCATAAGTAAGGAGGAATATCTTTTTCTTTGAGAAGAGAAGTTTCCATCTCCTTCAATGATTTATTTTTCCTCTGAGCCACACCATTCTGTTGTGGTGTGTATGGGACTGAGTGTTCCATTCGAATCCCTTCTAATTCACATAATTGTTGAAAATATATTTTAACATATTCACCTCCATTATCATATCTAATGGACATGATCTTCTTTCTGAAGTTATTTTCTACCAAGGCTTTTCAAAATTTGAAAGTTTCATAAACCTTAGATTTTTGCTTCATAAAATATACCCAACAAAACCTTGAACAATCATCAATAAAAGTTAGGAAATACCTATACACATTGATTGATGTTGTAGGAAATGGTCATGAGACATCATTGTGTATCATATCAAGTGTAGAGGAAGCTCTAGTTTCCTTCCCAGCTTCATATCTCTTCTCCAGATGCTTACTTACAAAGAAACCAAGACATGCTCCATCTGATGTTTTGATGAGTGGCAAGCCCTCAACAAATTTGTCATTGTGAAGTTGTTGCGAATATTTGAAGTTCATATGACCAAATATCTCATTCCACAACTTAATTGTGTTACTGGAATGGGTCAATAAAGTTGTCGGATGTGAAGTAGGAAAGAAATGGGAGAACTCATATGCCTTGGAGGCATGCTTAGAAAACCATTTCGCTATGGAATTTCCAGTAGATGATTCATTAATTTATACTATGTCAGAATCAAATGTAAATATCTTGGGAGATCCTGCATGAGTCATCTGATAAACAAATAACAAATTTGTTGCAAGAGAGGGCACATAGAGTACATTCTTGAACTCTCCATGTTGGATTTTATTAGAACCTCTTCCAACCGTTGGGATCTAAGAGTCATCTCCCATGTGAATGCTAGGTCCTACTGAGATATCCAAAGAGGTGAAGGATTTCTTGGAAGAATACATGTGGTTGGATGGTCCAGAATCTATCAGATAAGCCTTTTATACAGTGAATCCTGCTTTCAAGGCATGACGTCTCTCATGTCCTTCTGTATGGTCTCCTTATTCATACTTTCTTGCACTTTGTGGAAGAGAAATATTGTTCTGTTCAAGCAGCTTTGACAAATCATCAATGGTTTTCTTCATGCACTCACCCTCTGGATGAAATCCTCTCATATAATAGGAACACTTAGCCTTCTCAAATTTCTTCTTCTTCTTAGAACTTGAGGCTCCATCTGAATTTATTTTATTCTCCTTTAGCTTCAAATCAATATTTTTGGTCTCCTTCCCTTTTTACTTCCCTCTTGATTGCGCATTGCTAGAGTCTCTAACTAAGAGTGTTTGATTCTTGGAGTTTAAAAGAACTCCCATCCAAATCAATTTGCCTTTCTCTTGGATCAAAGACTCCGCAAAAGGATCTAGAGAAGGCATTTTCCAATTTGGAATGGAAAGTAGAGTCAATGACTAAGAATTATGAGCGAAGATTGCTCAGAATTGAAAACACAAGATTCTCATCCTTCCTTTCTATTCCACATTGTTTGCATTGTAGCAATAGATCTTTTTATTTGAAAATAATTACTGAATAGTATCGAAACTACTGGGTTGTAGTACAATTAGTTCATTCTCCAAAATATGGCCTCTAAGCTCATCTTATTTTCCAAACAAAGGCTCAAGCTTGTCACATGATTCTTTTGGAGTTCTGAGTACTTCAAGGTGAAATAGAAGATCACTGGAGATGTGGATGCACATGAATCTGAAGGCTTCATCAAGCCGATTCATAAAATTGGATTTCTAAACATATTGTTGGGGCTCAACTTATCTTCCCATTGTCATCATATATAGTCCATTGTTGTGCAAGTCCATCTGCCTATATTCCCTCCAATAAATGTAATTGAAGGGTGCAAGGATTTTGGGTGTATTAGCAGAAGAATTCTCCATTTCACTGTATGATGATCAGTCAAATATTTCAAAAGGATACGTGGGTACTTCCAAAAAATCGTAAAACAAACCAATTCGTAATAATATGTTAGTTAAATCCTTTCCACCTAGACATGTGCACTTTTTCAGAGTGTCACACTTAGATAGACTTCTCTAGACAGAATCAATAGGGAGTACTACTATGATTCCAGGAATTATATGGAAACTGAGCTACTTCTGGTGCACAATGGAGGTTTCTGAGGTTTGATTTTTATCCTGAACAAGGCTATGATACCATGTTAAATTTGAGAACCATAGATCTACATGATATGATGAGATATATTTGAAAGGAATTATGCAGTGGAATAATCGAGATGAATGTACACTGAGCAAATAATTCATGGAACAAATCTCAGATAAATTGAACAAGAATTGCTCAGATAATCACAACATTAATCTTCATTAATTAATCAGTAATACAATGGTAGTACAATAAATAGAATTTGAATAATGTGGATAGTATTCGAATCTACCAACTCTAATTGACTGTTTAGCTAACTTGCTGTGGAGAAATCACAGCTAGAGCTTACTAGTCTAACTCCAGGTGTCTAAATCAGTCTATAATCACTTAATTGATGAGCCAAGTGGACAAAAGGCACCAGTTTCCCTGCATGCATGCAAAACTAGTGCTGGGATAACTAATAGTGATCTAACTAAAAGTAACTAGAGGATAACTCAACATAATTGCATACCTACCACAACCAACTGAAGGTGACTACTAGTGGCACTCAAAGTGGGCTCCTATAATGTAGGGATTGGTCCCATAGGCACATAAACTCATGCATGAAGATGCAGTAAGTGGAAGATAACCCTTAGGTATGTCCCCCATACTCTAGTACAGTGATCATAACCCCCTAATTTAGGAAAATGACAAAATAGACTATATTGGACAAAGGAGGATTAATTAATCCTAACACTCACAAGTCAATGGGATAGACTACAATGAGACATTCAATCTTGTTGCAAGAATGGACTCCATAAGGCTATTTTTTTCCATTGCAGCTTCAACCGGGTGAAAGGCACATCACATACATGTGAAGAGTGCATTCCTCCATGGTGACCTATTAGAGGAGATCTATATGAGACAACCTGAGGGGCACACTGAATATTCCTCCTTGGTTTGCAAACTGAGGAAATATCTCTATGAGATCAAGCAATCCCCAAGGGCATGGTATGCCAAGGTGAATTCCTTCCTAATGTCACATAAATTTGATAGGTGCAAGTCTGTCTGCAATGTCTACATGCAACAGAAAGGGGGCTTCTTATTGTTGATTTTTCTATATGTGGATGACTTGCTCATTACTAGTGGCTCGGGTGCTGGATTGAGAGGCATCAAATCATCTTTGAGAAAATCATTCTCCATGACTGATATAGGACTATTAAGGTATTTTATTGGTCTTGAAGTAAATAAAAAATATCTAGGAATCATGATTACATAGTCCATATACATAGGAGACCTATTAAAAATATTCCACATTTTTTATTGTAAATGTTAGGATTATTAATCCTCCCTTGTCCAATTTGGTCATATGTCTAAATAAGGAGTCATGTCTAAATCAGGAGTCCATCCAGTCTATTTTTAGACACTAGCACCACTGGGTCCACTTGGCCTAATTGGGGCACATGTTTCAGTTACTAAAGTGTGGGGAACACTAATTGAGGCCTACTGCCACTGATTGCACTTGATTGCATCAGTTTAGGAGCCTCCTAGACCAATCCCTACAATTTAGGAGCCACTGGGAGTGCTGAAACAACCAAGGTCAATCCGGTTTAGTTGATGACTAGTTAAGCTAAATTAGGAGTCAGTTACATTCAGTTCTAGTCTTCTACATTCAGTTAGCACTAGGTTTACTTGATTGCACTCAGGAGGGGCGCATTTCTCACCTACCACAGTCAGTTAGCCTTCGTCAACACTAAATGTAACACTTGAGTTGTGTTTTAGAACTTCGATGAACTCCGGTTATGGTTTAGACAAGGTCAGTTAACTATTGAGTCCTCCGATAGTGATTTAGACAAGGTCTTAGTTACCTACAATCAAGTAGAGTCTAATCAATTCGAATTTCCTCATGTGGATTTGAATTGCTTGTGGCTATTAAATCCATTGTACTTCATTGTAATTATTATCTAATTACTCTTTGATTAATGAAAATCATTCACAACTGCAAGCCATTTTTGCACTGTTCCATTCTTCAATAACTGAGTAAATTGTGTGATCTATCATGTGAGTTGTGTGTTTGTCCACAGATCTATGTGCTCAATTTAATATGGTATCAGAGCCTTAGCAGACAAGGCACTTCTCCTCCTTAGATCTCTTACTGGATCATTTTTGAGCAAAATTTCTCCTTCCAACTCTGCACCAGAAGCAGAAGGTTTACCACTTAATACCCCAAGTAAAAGAATTGTTGATCAATCTTGCTTGATCAAATATGCTGGGTGTGATGAAAACCTGAAATGTACAGGTTTTCGACCTTATGATGCCCCTTTTCTGTTTTTTTCAGGTACAACCTCGAATCGATTCATCAATTCCTCTTCTCACCCTGTCCACAAACTATTCAGAATGGAAGAAGAAGATGATTTCATCTCTGATGAGACAAGGTCTCTGTCGGGTGTCTATTGGACTCGGTAAAGAGTGTTTTAGTGATAATGACTGGCTGAATAAATGTGATGGAGCTTTTGGAACAATAGCAATGGGTATTTCTCCTAGCTTGTGCTACCTCATTAGATCTATTAAAGACCCAAAGGAACTCTGGATAAGATTGGACAGAACCTTTGGAATGATTGATGAGGATCATAATAGCATTTTGGAGAGAATATCCAGCACCATAAGCACTCTTGATCCAAAATTCTCAGCCTCCACTCTCTCTGATGAAGTTGTTCAAGATGAAGAAGAAGCAGAAGCTTCTACACAGTCAATTCGAATTGAAGACAGTCTCCATGCAGTGACTCCTTCTCCTGATGCTCCGAAAGTTCATGAGATCTCTGATATCTTGTCTCCTCATATTGCTGAAATAGAAGAAGACATTCAAATCTCTAATATTGAAGAAAAACACTGCTGCACTTCCATGCAAACATTCACCGGTGATTTTCCTTTGAATTATGTGCCAAATTTACCAGTAATTGCTTCCGAAAGTGAAGAGAAATTTGATTTTTCTCCCGCTAATGTTGTTGCTGGTGTGAAAATATGTGATACCTTGGATATTTTGGAAGAAATATCAGATTACCAGAGTGATCCATTCACTCCCCATGATCTATATTTTCCAGCAAATTCCTGCAGGATTGCATGCACCAAAATTCAGAATTTTGAAGAAGAAGAAAGTTGTGCATCCATCGTCTCGGTTAACCATTTATTTGAATCTGATATTTACCTTATTGGATCTTATATGATCTTATTTAGATCTGATATGATATTGATTTGTTTAATATATCAAATTCATAATCTTTCAGTACCGTTTGTAGCTGTTCTCATCAACGGTGCGAAGAAACAAGTACCGCAAGTCTCCTACAAAACTGTTGCTGGGGATTTGATTCCATTTCACAGTTTTGGATCTATTTTGAACCTATTTATATCTGATTTAATTTCTGATCTGATATTATTTGGTTCATATTTTAAAATCCAAGAGCTTTCAGTCATGCTTGTAGCTGCTCTCACCAATTCCAGAGTGAAAAATCAAGTACCGCACTTTCTCTTCGAAACTGCTGATGGGGATTTGGTGTTAGTTTCCTCATATGAGGTTGCTGATATTTTATTATGTGATTCAGTAGCTATTTCATAAGATATATCAGACTATGGAGCTCAAGAATTTTCTCTCAACAGTCCCAGTTCTTCTCTACCATTGATCACATGCTCATCTCCTCACAGAACCGGTAAATAGGAAGATTTTCTGCATCCGCCTGGACACTTGCTCCTAACACTTGGGGCTATTCTTACCACTCATGGTTTGTTGTTCGTGGCTGCAACATATCAGTTTCTTGAGTGTTCCTCACATGTTCTGAATCCTTAAGAAGCTTTTCTCACTTATCAGTTGACTTCAGCTGCTCTACATGGGTCCAATCTTCATCCGGTAGCTGTCTATATTTCTGATTTAGTTGAGCATATCATTCTTCTTCCAAAGAGGAAGATTCCTCCAGAAATAATGATGGAGAGGTTCACATGCCAGGCCCCAGGATACCTGTGCACAGAAGAACCAGATTGATCCTGATTCTACCTGTTTAATTAGAGGGGGGGATTTTTTTCCCATGTGGTTTTTCCCCAACACCTTGTTTTTGAGTAGTTACTTTACTTTACTTGATGTAATGGGTGACCTATGGTCTTAGTTACCAGGGCCCACATATTTTCCAAGTTATCATTCAGGGGGGGTGTTAGGATTATTAATCCTCCCTTGTCCAATTTGGTCATATGTCTAAATCGGGAGTCATGTCTAAATCGGGAGTCATGTCTAAATCAGGAGTCCATCCAGTCTATTTTTAGACACTAGCACCACTGGGTCCACTTGGCCTAATTGGGGCACATGTTTCAGTTAATAAAGTGTGGGGAACACTAATTGAGGCCTACTGCCACTGATTGCACTTGATTGCATCAGTTTAGGAGCCTCCTAGATCAATCCCTACAATTTAGGAGCCACTGGGAGTGCCGAAACCAACCAAGGTCAGTCCAGTTCAGTTGATGACTAGTTAAGCTAAGTTAGGAGTCAATTACATTCAGTTCTAGTCCTCTACATTCAGGTAGCGCGAGGTTTACTTGACTGCACTCAGGAGGGGCGCATTTCTCACCTACCATAGTCAGTTAGCCTTAGTCAACACTGAATGTAACACTTGAGTTGTGTTTTAGAACTCCGATGAACTCCGGTTATGGTTTAGACAAGGTCAGTTAACTATTGAGTCCTTCAATAGTGATTTAGACAAGGTCTTAGTTACCTACAGTCAAGTAGAGTCTAATCAATTCAAATTTCCTCATGTGGATTCGAATTGCTTGTGGCTATTAAATCCATTGTACTTCATTGTAATTATTATCTAATTACTCTTTGATTAATGAAAATCATTCACAGCTGCAAGCCATTTTTGCACTGTTTCATTCTTCAATAACTGAGTAAATTGTGTGATCTATCATGTGAGTTATGTATTTGTCCAATGATCTATGCGCTCAATTTAATAATAAAGAAGCACCCTTCCCCTTCTTATTTGGCATCAGGTTGGAAGAAGGTGGTCCCACACCACACGTTGACAATACACTCTACATACAGTTGATTGTAGCCTATTATACCTCACCCATTTGAGGCCATATTTATGTTATGATGTGAGTGTTGATGCCGGATTCATGTAGGAGCCACATTATGAACAAGCTCTTTGCAGGTTCCATTACAAGAAAATTGAAGAGTTTTGAACTTGAATACGTGAAAGTATGGTTGCAAACACAACTACCTCTTCAGGGCCAACTATTCCCATGCCTGGAGCTAAAAATATCACAAGAATCGAGCCTCTTTATAAGGTTTTGGAAAGTTTTAAGGTTTTCTTGTCTGCAGCAAAGGGATTTTACCATGAGTTGATTTTGAAGCTCAGGGAAAAACACTGGATTCACCAAGACTTCTTCTCCACTAAAGAGATTAACTGTATTAACAATCAAAAGAGTGTTGCTGATTTGAAAAGATGTCAGTTATCATGCCATCGTTGCTTGATTTATTTAGGTGATGTTGCTCGTTACAAATAAATACATGGATAATGCAGATGGGAAAAACCATGATTGCTAAGTTGCTACTAATTATTAGCTGAAAGAAGTCTATTTCTGGCCAGCAAGTGGGAACTGTCATAACCAAGCGGGTCTCAATATTGGTGAATTTGTAGACTTAAAAATTAATTCTAGTTCTCACTAAAAATTTTAAAGTGTCATATTATATGCATAGTTGTTTTAGTTCTTATAATGATTGTGGTTTAGTTCTCAACTATCACTATATTTTTAATTTCTAAAGCCATTATCTTTCTTGCTACCACTTTTATCATCTAGTTGTGACTTATAGTTGCTTGCATGTTTGTCTAATGATATATTTCCTGATATATATTTTAAAAACTCTCTAATTGTTTTCTAGTTGTAATTTGCAACTTATGTCAGGGATGAGCTGCTAGTTGTATACCGCTACTTTCAAAGTTTGGCCGTTAAGATGTTTTTTTGTTAATTTTATTGTAACTTTGGAAGATATTCCAAGTAATATTGTATTCCTCTTGAGGGAGATGATTTTGGTCTTGTCAAAGTCATTAAAAGAAGCAAAGTAAATCTTCGGATGTAAGTCGGGTCATTAGTACCCAAGTGTCATTATAATAAATTCTATTTGTGATGTCCAGTTGGACAAGTCGGCCCCATTAAGTAGGAGGTCAAGTCAACAGAAGAATATAAATAGGAGGTGTCTCCCTTCATTTGTACTCACTCACTCAAGTTGTTCTTAGCAAGAGAGAGAAGTAGTAGCGCAAGAAAGAGAAGGAGGAATTTGTTGTCTGAGTCTTACACTACACTGGTTGAGTTCTATGCCGAGGAAGTTGTGTGGGGTTTTATCCCTTGTGGTTTCCTGGAGGAAAATATCTGTGTTCTTGTGTTCTTGTTTTCTTATGCTTTTTTGCATGTTGTTCTTTCAGTGACCTTCTAGTGGCTAATTGTTTTAAAATATCATATAAACAATTTTAAAGAAAAATCAACATTTTTGAAAGCATGAGACACTATGATTTTATTTTTTGAGAAGGTAAGGAGGGAATTTATTTCATATTTTGTTCACAACAACTCAGCGGGAATGGTATTTTATATTGTGTTGGACATAAATTAATGGTCTGTTTTATTAAACTTGATTATTAACTCCTATTGTAACATATTAATCTATAGGTATGGTTTTTGATGCTCGAATTGTTAATGTCAGTTAGGTTTGATTCTAGAAACTCTCCCACAACATCAATGCATGTGTCTAGTCTAACCCTGCCAAATTTTAGTCCTTGCAAGCACAAATTTAAAAAATTTCAGCGTTGGCCCCGTGCAACACATTAATTAATCTATAGGCATGGTTTTTTATGCTCGAATTGTTAGTGTCAATCATGTTTGAGTACAAAAACCCTCCTACAGTGTCAATGCATGTGTCTAGTCTAACCATGCCAAATTTTAGTCCAAGCAAGCACAAATTTTAAAAAAATCAACGTTTTCCTCATGTGACACATTAATTAATCTATAGGTATGGTTTTTTATGCTCAAATTGTTAGTGTCAATCATGTTTGAGTCTGGAAACCATCCCACAACGTCAATGCATGCCTCTACTCTAGCCATGCCAAATTTCAGTCCAAGAAAGTACAAATTTAACCATGCACCCATCTACTCAATCTATAATGCAATATCCTACACCATGGATTTCATGATCATCACAGTGAAATTAGCCAACTCATTGGTCCCCAAATTGGAGAAATCCTTACCCATGGAATCAGTTCCCTCACCCACAGTTTCAGCATCCACAACTGCAACTCCCTGCTAACCGTGCACCAATTAATGTACCATTATGACCTTAGCTTCCTATTCAACCTAATCCTAACCCCAACAATAAGGCAGTGCAACAAATTGAGCCATTTAACATGCCATATTATTCTATCATCCCTATCCCATGCAATGAATTACATTTATGCTATAGGAGGGTGGTGTAACCCATTGTCATTGAGGATGTTCCATCTCATATGACTGAAGAAACAATCCCTGAACGAGTGGAAATACCAACCGGTACAACAATCCCTATTCTCGGGGATGTTGAAACACCTGTGGAGACACACATTAGGAATTGAAAGCTTGAGACAGTTGCCAAAAGATGGGTCATCCTAATAGATTGGATGAGATGCCACTTCAACCACAGTTGGTGGCTGAATCTTTTGATAGAAGGCCCCTGGACTTCTTAGGGCCAATTTACCCTCCTTCAAAACAAAAAGTTTACATTCTGGTTTATACAGACTACATGATTAAATGGGTGGAGGCCACGGCCCTGGTGAGATATGTTAATCAAGTTGTTGTGGATTTTCTATTTGAAGAAATCTTCACTCGGTTTGGGGTCCCCAAGGAAATAGTCATATATGGGGGACCACGGTTTGTATCTCATAAAGTTGAATCCCTCTTACAGATATATCATATCCAACATAAGATAACTTCACCATATCATCCATAGGCCAATGGTCTAGTGGAAAGTACAAATAAAGTGATTGAATTTATTCTTATAAAAACTATAAAGATTCATCATAGGGACTAGGACAAAAGAATTCTTGAAGTGATATGGGCATATCAAACTACATGGCGCGATACCATAGGGTTCTCTCCTTATGAATTAGTGTACTTCAAAAATGTTGTCTTCCTTGTTGAATTTGAGATTAAAACTTTGAGAACCGCTTTAGAAGAAAACATGGATTTAACATAATCCCAAAAGGACTGTTTGAATCAATTGAATGAGCTCGATCAGAAAAGTGCGGCTGATGTACATCATACTTCAGTGATTCAACAACAACAATCCAAATGGAATGATAGGTTTATCAAGAAAAAGATGTTCCATGAAGGAGACTAGGCCTTATTATATGAATCGCGGTTCAAGCGGGATTTGAAAGGGAATTTTTGCACTAGATGGTTGGGACCATACAGATTGGACACAGTATTTGATAACGAAATTGTGCGATTGACCATGATTGATGAACACCATATAACAATATTTTCCAATGGTCTCAACTCAGAATCTACCATAAGATGCTCTTAAAGGATGCATTTTCAACTGATGTTTCTTCTGATGCAAATTTTCAACTGGTACAAGAACAGGGGTCTCCTCCTGTTCCTGAAACTCTTTAATCTTTTTCATATCTTCCACAAAGTTGTATATAAATAAACATGTCATTTCTCATTCTGTTTTTTTTGTATAGTTTGATAGATGGTTCAATAATTTTTCGACGGGTTGAATTGATAGGTTTTGTGTAAGAATTATGTGCAGATACAGGTGTGAAGGACTCAAGAAGGAAGCAGTCGTAATGGGCCAATCGATTGCAAAGATGATAAGTGGTCCTATGTAGACTATTGGAAATGATTAGTGAGGGGAATTGCTGCGTTTGAACAAGGCTATTTAATTTCATTCAGGCATCACTGGATTCTGTTCTAGATGAAACTTTGTCAATATTACCACTTTTTACTAAAAATCCACCAGTTTTTCCACTGAAATTCTGCCAACTTTTTGCTGAAACTCCACCAATCTTGCCTCTTTTTTCCGAAACTGAACGAACCGAGTCTACCAAAATTCCACTAACTTTTTGCTGAAACTTTACTAATCTTACTGATCTTTGTCGAAACTCCACCATCTTTTCCATCAAAATTCTACCAACTTTTGGCTGAAACTCCGCCAATCTTACCACTTTTTGTCAAAAAACCACCATCTTTTTTCTCCGAAATTCTTCCAACATTTTGCTAAAACGCTGCCAATCTTAGTAATTTTTGTCGAAACTCCACCAGCTTTTCCACCAAAATTTCACCATCTTTTTTATGAAACTCCGCCAATATTACTGCTCTTTGTTGAAACTCCACCAACTTTTTCATCGAAATTTCACCAACTTTTTTATGAAACTCCTCCAATCTCTTGGCTGAAACACTGTCAGTCTCTCCACTCTCCCACCCCCATCTTTTCATTTTTTTCAGTCATTCATGGAAACCGTTGGATTTCCTCAGGACCAATTAGAATGTGTGATGCAAGACGACTCGAGGGAGGTTTTGACGGGATTGCAAATATTCTTACATTGTCGGTTTCAACAACTCTGCTACATTTTTAGAGAAAAAATGATGAAGTCGATAATCTGACAAATTTCCCACCTACGAATTTGAATTAATTATGGTATGGATAGATTCGATCTTTCTGTTTGATGAAGGATTGTCAACTTTATTAAGCCATGTGATCAAGGACACCATCATCGATCAACTTGATAGTCAAATCAGGCCATTCAGTGTTGATCATGAACGAATATGTAACAGATTAGTATGCCGGACAACCAAATCGTCCCTGATACGCCAAAATATGACAACATAATAATGATTGGAAATTCATTTTTGGTTGCTCAAATCATGATTTTGACGATTTGGGTAGTTTGAAAATCCACTATTTAGTTTCGGAAATGTGATTGTGATTACTGAAATCCAAAAATTGTAGAAACTGCACTTTTCAGACACAATTTTGATCAGAATAATGAAAGAAACGATGGAATAACGCGGTGTTTTGGTTGTTATTTATCCTATGCTATATGTCGCCACCTTTCCAATCGAATCAATATGTCACCACCTTTTTGTATCTATTCCCTGCCACTCCATGCATTAACCGATCACACGATCCTGTCATGCATTAACCATGATTACATTATATTTCCATAAATAGATAACAAATCCCCAATGTTTCACTGTTGTTTCTGCACACTACAATCTCAGCATCCGAATTTGGAAGGGCATCTAACTGTTTGGTGATTAAATCAGCATGTAGCAACATGCATGAAGAGGTTGGCATTTACACTGTATGTCCGGATGAATGTACGAGTTAGGCACATGTTCAGAAACTCCTGGTGAGCGGAGACCTCAGCATGGGAAATGAATTTCCCTGTCTAAGTACTTGCTACCATCAATTCATAGGAGGCAAGCATATGGAAAATTTGAGCTGGATGTAGTGAATCATTTAGGAGTATTTATTAGGCATTGGAGGATAATATGGGATCCTGGGATGAAGACTTCTTGTTATTTTATTCCTCGGATATGGTGGGATAGTCAGACTCTGGTAACCTGGTTCTCAATGTTCTTTGTCTCAAGTAATTCCATGGCGTCTAGTTTTGAGTCAGTTTCTCCTAGTCAAGACCCGTATCATCAGCTATAACTGAAAATATGGGAGCTTCGTCGAAAGTTCCACGACAAGAAGCAGTTTGTGTAGAGACTCAATGATGAAGGGGGTCATCGTCTTGTAAGGGTGAATGAAGACATGTTGTAGATTCACGAGGACTTCTATGCCTCCCTTGCTCAGGTAGAACAAGCCCTAATTACCAAGCATGTTGAATTGGAGTTGCGGTTTGACATATTGGAGCTCCAGATGAATAGACAATCTCTGGAAAGTAGGAATGCACTAGCGTCCCAGCTAGCTGCTCCATCCCATACCCCTAGTCCTTCAAACAACTGAAATTGTTAATTCCGGGTTCTATTTTTTTTAATGTCTATAGCACTAGTTGTATGTTTACATGCGTGGCTATGTTAGATGATAAATGTAATGTTTTATGTTTACGCTTGTATCTATGGCATACTTTCAGGTTTTGGACAAGTAGATCTCATTGCTATTTTGAAACTGTTGTATGTAATTTGAGAAAAAAATTTGATGTAACTATATGATTACATTCGTAGCTATGTTAGCTGATAACTATTATGTTTTATGTTTAGGCTTGTCTCTATGGAAGACTTTCAGGTTTTGGATAAGTAGATCTCATTTCCGTTTTGAAACTATTGTATGACATTTGGAAAAACATGTTGATGTAACTGTATGTTTACATTCACGGCTATGTTAGCTGATAAATGTTATGTTTTATGTTTAGTCTTGTCTCTATTGCAAAATTTCAGGTTTTGGACAAGTAGCTCGCATTGTCATTTTGAAACTGTTGTATGACATTTGAAAATAACTTTTGATGTAATTGTGCCAGTGGTTCCACCACTCTTTCTTTAATATAAACAATATATGTTTCTGTCAAAAAAAATTTATTAACTAATTCATAAAAATAAATGCAATTAAAGGAGAACTTATAATTACAAAGCACAAAAATGGGTTTACCCTGGGGCATCATGTATTGTCCATACAACCATTGCATGGAATTGAAATTTCCTTTGTCGTATTGGCCTAGATACGTCATACATAGTGATGTCATTCCATAACTTTAGTAGCTCGTCAATAAGAGGTTCGATATATACATTCATATATTTAACTTGGTACTTACCTGATTTATTTGAACATATAAAATATAATTCTTACAATCATTTATATATATAAACCATGCAAAAAAGAATATATATATATATATGACATTATGCAACAAAATACGACAAATGAGATGCCACTACAATATTTAAAAAAAAATTGTAGACACATACCTAGAATACTCATCGACAACATTATGTGCTCCCTATTTATTGACAACCATGGAGGAATGTTATTGTTGATAACAAAAATAGGCCACATCAAGTAAATAGATCTCTTCACTATATATGCATTGACACCATCTGTTGCCAAAGAAAGCATAACATTGTGAGGTTCTTCTTTAAGTGTGGTCATTTTTCCTCCATATCTCTAAATCTAGAACCATCTGCATGCATTCGAAGAATGTCATCTTGAATTATATTATGTGCATGGTAATCCATAAATTGTGCTATGTTTATGCACTTGAACAATCATTGCAAATGAGGAATAATGGGAATATAACTAAGAGCCTTGCAAGAAACATTTTTTGTTACTTGATATATCTACTAATATAATGACATTTTGGACATTCTGTTTCAAATTCATGTTGTTTATAATATATAATATGGTCATCGGGGCATGTATCAATTGCTTCATATTGCATTCCAATTTCTTTCATGATGACAGATAAATATCGATATGTGCAAGGTAAAATATTTGACGGTGGTAACAAAAATTCAGCTATCAAGATACAACAAATTAAAACAAAAATATAGTTAATATAATATATAAACAATATTAATGAAACACATTTCATCCATATTAATTTGACTTATGAATTAACAATAATTTTATTAGACGAACAATGATAACCTTTAACATGATCATATATATGTGATGAAATATATTACATACCTTAATATCTGTGTTATTGATGTGACGTTTGAAAGACCATTTATAACCTTCAAGTTCATTATCAACAATATAACAGAGAGAAGATTTGTGTTGGATCCCTCATAAAGGGGTTCGCATGCCTTCTCAAGAACATGTAAATCATGAACACCATCAAAGTCATTATTTTCATGATCATCATCATCATCATCCATTCTTACATTAAATGTATCATGGATTAATGTATTTTTACCATCATCTTCAACTATGTTATCTGTATGATCATCTTCCTCAATATTATCATTAACTTGTTCTCCATTATTCATAACTCCATGTCCCTCTAGTACTTTTCTGAAAGCACATCCTCTGGATGATATTTTTTAGGATGTATTTCCTTTATAATTACATAAAACCATCAATAGATATTAGTTAATATAAGAAATATTAAAATAATACATACATTTACAAAAGCAATCAATATAAAAAACATATATAATGCAAAACTTACAAATGAACGATATTCATGTCCCCCCTTAGTGTGTCCATGTTCCCTACAATGTTTTCTGGATGTTGTGATATTTATTCTTCTCCTTTTAAATCCCCTGCATTGACTACTTGAACAATAACATTTCCCATCACCCTTTATTTTCAGTCCATCCCATAATCTAGCAACTAATTGTCGATTTTGTTTGTCTAGATCAGGATAATTTCTATTTCACATTTTCTCATGAAGAGCTTGAATGAATATTATCGATCTTAAAAAATAAAGCTCCATAAAAAATCATAACATGACATCGTCAAACATCCGATAGTATATCGACGGTTATCTGTCGATAGTCATCGGCTTTTCGAAGGACATCGGATATCCGACAATGGCATGTATCAATTAAAAAATTTGATCAAAATTCGTAATTTTAAAGGTGAAATATGACGACACAGTCAATTTCATCAGATTTTCTCGTCGTATTTTGGGTTCAAATTTTTTTGAGACTAGGGACGCAAATCCCTCTCTTTTCATACAAACCCACCCTCCTTATATCTACTTCTCTCCTTAAATTATTACCTCACCAAAACAAAATATTGTTTCATCTCATGCATCGACTTTGTCCCCTTCCTCATTTCCCAAAACCATGTACATCCCTCCTCATTGACGTGGATAAGAAGACTCTCATGTTAACTAGATCTTTGGTCCCATGCTACACATTCCCACAACTTTATCTCCAACACCTATCACTAGTATTGATAATATGGTTTCCAAGGAATATTTGTAATAGGATCATCCCCATGAACTTCTGAAGGTGTTTCCTATCATGGAAGACAATAATATTACCCACCCTTCTAATGACTCCAAGGCCATTACAATTTACACAATCAAGTAGGAGGATTCCCACTGTCATCTCCTTCTAGAAATTTCTCAAAATATTGTAGAAGTTGTTTCTAGTAATCAAGATCCACTACCTAAGGTAGGTCTCATATATTTGATTGCTACATGGGAAAATATTCTTAGTATACATTTATAACTAGTAACCTATCCAATATATATTCACACTAGAAGCATCATGGATCGCAACAATTTTCTTCTTTAAAAAAGAATAACAATTGTCCAACACCACCTATCATGTCTAAATCCCTCCTCCATGTATTTGAAACTACAAATCTAGACATTTCCTCATCGGCATTGATGCTCCTTACAATCATCATCCCCTCCTAATATCATTCCTAAATTGAAAAGCATTGGGGTACTAAAACATCTCTTTTATGAAATAGTTTTAAGTAGGTTCAATGTGTAACTTCCTTGAACACATCAACACTATTAGCAGCCTAATTCACCGATACATTCAACATCATCTTCTATGTTTCATTCATGTATCAGGATGAATGCGGAGACACTTTCGAGCTCAACCTGAGATAGCTTGTGTGGATAGTTTGGGTAAGTCTCTCTAGGTCAAATTTGACAAACTTATATAAGAAGTAGTTGGAAGTAATTAACATATATAATATGTAGATGAAGCCTAGTGATAATATTTATGAACTTTTGGTTAGGGTTAAAGTTGAATTTGTCCTAAATGACATATTTGTATTAACTATATAAAGGTGTTTTCCTAATTAATGATATATTCATCTTTCCTAGAGTCGTATTCATTCTCTTATGTTTTCTATTATGGGTTATGATCTTGGTTATTTTACATACTTCTCTGTGTGTCATGGGTGTGATTTCTAAGTTAAAGCCTTATTCTTGGCTTCCCATTTGAGGCTCTTTGAGCCTCACTTCACAAGATACACCAATACTACTAAGATAAAGAGCATAAACATAGTAAAATAAAATTATACCATTAGTTATGGTTATGCTCCATTTGTCTAAATGAAGCATATGGAATATTACACTATAATTAGTATTGTGAAAGGAATATAAGATCCACATGAATGAGAACAATCAAGTAGAGTCGATCTCGCAACTTGAAGAACCTTCTTCACCTTGTTATAACTTTTTTCCGTGTAACTTAACTTGATCACTACCTAGTTAAGAATTAAAAGGGATGAGATCTTGTGAATCCTAATGAAGTTGTTTTTAAATTTTTTTGTCTTAGACAAGGTTTTTTTTCATCACCTAAAAAAAATATCTTTCTTGATATTCATATAGAATCAAAGAGAATAAGGTCATTACAAAAAAGTAGCAAATACATCTTCAAGATGGAGATGTATACAATACCTTAGGCAGAGAAGCCAATCATAAACAAAATACAAGAGTCTTATCAGAAGAAACTATAGTTAAGTCTAGACTGATAGATTAGAATGCATACAATACATGGTAAGATGTTGACACAAAAGGAAAATAATGACACCTTGAAAGAAGGGGTCTCAAATAGTTAGACCTTAAGCTAGTAAAGATTGACCTTCCCATCAGAGGAAATATTCTCATCTATGAATTCCTGAAAAAGTAGGCAACCCTCATCACAATATAATGTTTTTTTAGAGAGTGAGTCCACCACATTATGCTCCCTGTGAATGTCATTAACATGTAGCTTCCAAAACTGGGAACGAAGATCAACATTTCTAGATAACTAGTGAACCAATGAGAGTGACCCAAGATTAGAAATTCCTTTGAACCAATTAACAACAACCAATGAGTCACCAGAAGTCTGCAAGAAAACAATCCCATTTAACCACACGAATTGTATAAGGCACCACAAGGCTAGTAGCTTTGCTTTGGTATTTGTCACTTTTCTACACCCCAACATGAGGTGTAATTAGTGCTCATTATTGATTTTTAGAATATCCCCGTAGCCACAAAAGCCTATTTGTGCAGCACCATCAAAGTAACTATTGCCACTCCCGTCCAAAAAAATTGGCCCCACTTGTGCTCTAGTTTTTGCCAAGATTTTAACCACAGTGTATTCCTTATACATACTGATACACTTCAAAGTACTGTGATGAGAGAATTGGGGTACACATTGAAAGATAACTGCATTCCTCATAATCCAAATATGCCAACAAGAAAAGACCGACAAATACATGTGATATTTGACATTGTGTAGCCAATCAATCCAATTTTGTTAAAAATTTCTAAGGCCCCAGCACTCCTCAATTTGTAATATATAACAAGTATTTGTCTAGACCTATTTTCTAAAGGGGAAATTCACAAATGGTGTTCAACTATATCACTTTCCTTTCCACATAAAACACATAGACTGGCACCATACCACGCTCTTTTTTGTAAGTTTTCCCAGGTGGGAATTTGGTCTCCATGAGATCCAAATAAAACATTTGAGTTTCAATATCTTCTATTTCCAAATCTGAGTTTCTCACCAAGTAGGACTAATCTTGATATGTGACTAGGCTATATAGTGATACGCTAATTTTGCAGTCAAATCTCCCTCATATTTGTGCCAATTCCAAACCAAAGAGAAATCCTCGATAGTGAGCCCGATACCTCCTTTGTTAAGCTAGGAAACATAAGCGTCCCAGTCCACCCCCAAAGATCCTTGTAGCTCCAAGTTGACTTCCTGTAGTCGATAATTCCAAACATGTGTAGACCCACCAGGTCTAATGTCCTAATCTAGGGAAGAAATACCCAAATTTGTAAGATGTTCGAAAATACCAAAGATGCGAGAAATGGGCCCCACAACATCCAACAATCTGATCATGCCCAATCTGGATAGAAGAACCACTACCCACCTTCCATGTCATCCTTTCGGTGATCCAGGGGTATACTTTCATGAACCCCTTCCAAAACTAAGAGTCCCCCCTCCATGATCGAAGATCAAATCTAAACTAAAGAATAGTTAATGTCTCTTCTTCAAATATTTGTGCCCGATGACCTCCTACCAGATACCAATCCCAGTTAGAACCCTCAAACAGTTCTTCATGACCAACGTCATATTAAACCAGCTCAAGTTTTTTATGTCCTATCAACACAAATCCTTTAGCTTTGATAGCTTCTCCCAAGCTACCAGACGATAATGAGAAGACTCAAATGTGCCTAACCATAGGAAGTTGAAGATATTATGTCTGATGATCTATTCAAGATAGATCAGGGTATTACAGCTAAAGAGAACCAATAAACTAGAATTGCCCTCAAAATTGATTTAACAAGAATCAAACGACCGCCAAAAAATAAAAGTCTATAATACTAAATGTTTATCCTTCTATCAATCCCCTCATGACCAACCAAACCCAAGAATTTTTCGAAACAATTTTAGCATAATTAAAAAAATCAATAATAATAATAAAAATATAAAAATTAAAGTACCTACAATAAAAAAATAAAAAATAAACATATTAAATATATTTATATATACTAATGTTCTCAATACAATCTTTATGTTAAACAATCTTTATCTAACATGAATAAAACATCAATCTTTATCCCATACAAATAAAATATAATATCAAGGAAACCAATTTTTTTTCAGAAGAAAAAATCATGTTCTTGGTATTCATGTAGAATCAAAGGGCATTTTACAAATCGGTGTGTGACCAAAATAGACATCAACAAAACATGTGCTATTGTTCCCGTCAAAGAGCATGATAAGACAAACTGATCAAAAGGTCAAAACTCAGCATGGATAAGAGAGACCCAGAAGGTTCTCCAAGACATCCTAACATATGGCCAGAGAGCACAAAAAGCGTACAGAGGGCACAAGGAAACCAATTTACACATTGGATTATCAAACTTTTTTAAGAAAAGCATAACATACTCTCTAAAAATACTGAGATGTCGGAAAAACAGAATTTACGCAATGTTACATTGAGATGTCGGAAGAAAAAAAAGAATTTACGCAATGTTACATTGAGATGTCTGAAATTTTTTTTTACAGAATGTTACATTGAAACGTTGGAAAAAAGAATTTATTCAATCTATAACAAGGGCTACATTGTAGCTAGTTTTTGTAGCTTAGTTTAGGGTTAATTAAAATAAAAATAGATGAACTTGTCAACTTAAAATAGTATATTTATTATGCACTCCTTGATTTTTCAAGCAATGCCTTGCTTTGCCAATAGTTAAAGTTGCTAATAGATAATATTAACTAACGATGTGAACATAACACCAATAATGATCCCCAATTCTAAGTAGTCGTCAAGCAAGAAGCCCTCACTTGGCATGTCTTTTTTTTAAATCCAAGTTTATAATTTTATTGTAAAATAATTTTGTATCTAAGACAATATTTTAAGATAAACATTCAGGTGACTATTGAATTATAGCACATAAAAATAAATAATCTTGTTTAAAAGAAACAACAAAGACACTAGTAAGCAATAAGAAAAAATAAAAAGACATAAAACATATAAATAGATATACTCAATGAAAAAAATATTAATACTATTCAAAAGAATGTAATTAAACTCTTAATAATTATGAAAATATTGGAAATAGAAATTAACACTTACTAAACTATTATATCTATTTATGTACATGCTATAATATCTATTGTAATTTTTTTTTATCTTAGTTTCATTGACATGTTACATGTATTTGCAATATTTATTATACTTCTATAATATTACAACCATAGATCCATTAATAAAATCCACTTGTAACCTATTTCCAATGCTTCATTAATATGGATTGTACTTGCAAACCATGTAAAACCTCAAGATGCACAACCTTCAATCCACGGCTGATGTAGAATCTCGATTACAAGCAAATAACTTAAAAAGTTATCAGTACATAATAAGATGTTTAAGATGTTTAGAATTTTAGCAAATAAATAAAAGGATAAATCAATCGTAATAATTTAAATATATATATAAATTTGTTTTTATAATGTTAAACTTTGATCAAACTAAAACTAATTTTAGTTAAACTAAAACTAATTGACAGTCAATGCATTATCGAATGCAATATAACCTCACTTGCGATAGGGATAATAATATAGTTATTAGATTATTACTTCTAAAATTGTAAATTTATTAATCATTAAAATGTTATAAAAGTTAGAAATAAAAAAATATTCAACATAATCATTATACACTAAATAAACTAAAAAAATCATGCAAAAACAAGAGATGGTTTAATTTTCTAGGTAATAAGTTCTTTGCATAGTCTATTAATCTTATTTAAATGAAATTTATTTCAAAAATAAAAAATAAATGTACTTTATGAAATTCTTAATTTTTACTTTTAATTTGAAAAAAAAGATATTTGGTGAAACATAAATAGAATCTTTTTGTTAACTCTTTTTATCTACATGTTTCTAAAGAAAATAAAGAAAAAAAATAAAAATTTTAATAAAAGAAATAGGAAACATTACTTTTGAAAAAATATATAAATAAAATATTTTTTTCAAAACTTTAAATTAAAGTTTGTTAAAATCTTAACTTCAAAAAGGACATAAACGAAATCTTTCTTAACAAATTTAAAATTAAATCAAAATTTAAGAAAATCCTCTTTGAGAAAATATAAATAAAATCTTTTTTCATAAGTTTAAGTCAAAGTCTATGAAAATCATAACTTTCTAAAAGTCAAAGTACATAAAAGTCCTCACTTTCACTTTTAAGAAAACCATAATTCTTTTGTAAACTTATATGAAATTTCTTCACAAATTTAAATCAAAGTTTATAAAGTCTAGAACGACATAAAAGTCTTTAGTCATACTTAAATGGAATTTTTTAAGATAGAATTTAAATGGAATTTTTTTACCCACATAATACTTATATATTGAAAAAAATATATACTCAATACAATACATAATTTGATTTGTTTCTTTTTTTAATCTTTATTCTTGATAGATCTTTAAAAATATTTAATTATAATATCTTTCCAAAATATTAAACTAGATTTTTATAAAATCTACAAATTTCATTCTTAATAAAAAAATATTTATTAATGAATAAATGAAATATATTTTCAAAAACTTTAAATAAAGCTATAAAAAATCTTAATATTCACCTTCCATGAAAATATACATGTTTTTATCTTAAATAAAAATATGTCCCAAAATTTTAAATCTAAGCCCAAATAAAAAAAAAACCTTCAATTTGAAGGTCACTGAAAAACTTAAATGTTTTAATGAAATATAAGAGTAGCAATCAATGATTAAATTTGAACCTATACTAATACTCATATTTTAGATAGAACTTAAATGGATTTTTTTAGCCACCTAATAGTCATATATTGAACAAAAGAAATTACTCAACACAATAAATGATTTTTAAAAAGTAAAACTAAAATATTTAACTTTTTAACCTTTATTTTTAATAAATTTTTAAAAATACTTAAATATAATATTTTTCCAAAAAATTCAACAAAATTTATAAAAACCTCTCAATTTTATTCTTAATAAAAAAACATAAAAATATTTGTTAATGAATTTAATGAAATATATTTCAAAAACTTTAAAGAAAGCTATAAAAATCTTAATATTCACCTTCTATAAAAATTTACATGTCTTTTTTGTCTTAAATAAAAATATTTTCCCAAAATTTTAAATGGAAGTGCGAAGAAAGTAAAAAACCTTCATTTTGTTTAAAGGTCATGAAAACCATAGATGTTTTAATGAAATATACAAGTCTCAGTCAATGATTAAATTTGAACATGTCCTAGCTCTCTTGGAAAGGTATCAATTTATCTCATAAGATTTAATAAAAAAATACTTAGAACAAATTTAATATTTTAATGTATATGGAAGTAAGAAAATAAATTAATTTTTTTAATGTATTTATAAATAAATAAATAAAATTAATTATTTTCAAAAGTAAGATTAAATTTTTATTAAATATTATTATCTTATTAAATATAAAAATTAATGTCATGTAGTTATGACTAAATCATTTAATTTCAAAAAAGAAGTAAAATATTTGATTGATTTATATAATCTATATTACCCACCTAACATTAGTTTTTTTATAGTACTCTATTTTTTTTAATATACAGAGAGCCATGTTCATAAATTCACTAGATTGTGACTCTTACATGTTTTTTTCCTCTCTCTTTCTCAAATTTTATATCTAAGTTCCAAATTCTACAATCCAATGGAAATAGTGTGGACATCTTCTTCATTTTACTTTGCAAATTAACTTTAGCTATTGACGTATTTTTTAAAGACTAGACTTGCTCTTGCTTCTTCTAGTTAAGTTATTAATATTTGCATTCTTAGAATATGTTCCATAAATGTACCTCTAGTCTCAACTCTCTACTATGAAAACTATGGAATGGTTTGTAATTATAATTTGAGCTAACTCGACTTTGTATTTCCTCTTATATATATTCCGTTCCTTGCATAAATCATTGATAGTGATAGACTTAATCTCCATTAATCATGGCCATCAAGAATGCAGAAGACACTCTCTTTTACTATGTATTACATGAGATACATGATTTATAGTGCTATAGCATTCATCAAAGTTATTATGAACTCAGCTAGTATCAAAGGAGTATCTCTTCATTTAATTTAACCAAATTTCTAGTTTGCAAACATGATGATGTGGATAGCACTTGTTTCTAGTCTATCACAAGTATTTAATGTTGGTGTAGGTTCCATATATAAACCATCATAATTAGGTACATGCTTATTGTGACTCTATATTGAGAGTAGATACTATGATTATCTTTGGTGTAGGTAATTTTTTGTGTCTTTCTCATCAAATAAGATTGACATTGTAATATTGGTTTGTGTGTGGATCTTTACAATGTGCAATAGTAAGGGGACATTGTGCAATACTAAGGGGAAGGTTGTAATTAGAGTACAATATAAAATTAAATTTTATACATATTCTTAAAAGTGTGTCTAATACAACACAAGAACACCACTAGGTGTCTAAGGAATGAGATAAGATTTTGGCTATACACATGCATCGATAATGCATTAGACAAGGTTTTTATTATGTTTCTATGAATAGAACAGATCTATAAGATATTACTATTACTCTTGTGTAGGAGGTACAAGATATAAATTCATGAGAACAATTAGGTAGAGTTGACCCTACAACCTGAAGAAGAGTTGACCCTACAACCCGAAGAAACACTACTTTGTCTTTCTATAATTTTTCCCATATACCAACTTAACTTGAGCACAACCTAGTGAAGTAACAAAAATATGAGATCTTTATAACTATAATGAAGTTGTTGTCAAGCAAAGATCTAAAAAAAAATGGTTGGGAATGACTTTGTCCAATTAATTCCATAAATATAATCATTGTAAGACCATTAATATAAATAACATATTATATAAATAATAAAATACTTACAATGAAAAAATATTAAAATTTCAAAAAACATGTGTGAGTGTGTTGGGGGTGCATATAATGTCTAAAACATAAAATAAACAAATGCGCATACTCAAATTATCAAACATTTTTTAAGAAGAATAAAGGGCACCCTTAAAAAATAGCGAGAGGCCACTAAATAGAAGAAATCGCTTAAAATATTATAGAAAGACCATATTACAAATTTAGTTATCAATTTACTTCATTAAAAACATTTAAGAGATTGGAAGTCAAGAGGGGTTCAACATAGTTATCATGCACTAGATGAATCATGTAGGATAAGAGATGGTTCAATTCGCTACGTTATCAATATCTATGTCTTAGTCCTTTTTTTTTCAATGGAAATTGACCAGGAAACCCACCAATACTTGGGCCATGTTTCATGGATCGTAAGGTTGGTATATCTTAGGCATTTCCATCCACAAAAGCACACACCTTGTTTGTATTTCCATTTTGAAATGTGAATCGATTGATATATAATATTGATCTCGTTTAAGAATTTCATATTTTACTTCTATCGATTTCTCATCTTTTAAAATTTTATAGTAATTTTATAATCTTTTATTTTATTGTTGGCTAATTTGTATATTATAAACATTTTCATTTTGAGGGGTGTTTAAGAGGTAATGCCACTCCTTTGTCTCACCACCCATCACCATACATGGGATCACATGGTAGTAGATAATGGTACACACACAAGAGAACGTGTAAATACAAATAGAAGGGTGAAAAGCTTCATGAAGATCATGTAGAGGATGTCTATAATTATTGGTTTAAAGGTTCTAGAGTTAGATTGGGAACATATCGACCCATGCTCAGTCATAATGTTACTCATACGCATTATGAATTTGATACTTGCCAACAAAATGATGACTAAAGGGTTCATTCTAGCCTTACTTCTCCTCATGTTTGATCAATGTAGTTATATAATAGATTCATTCATAACATCTAAATTGTGTAGCAGACAATGAGATGGATTGGAGTAAAAATAAAGGGCAACAAGGAAAACAAGGAAACAAAAATCCATAGCATAGAGGTTCCACATTCCGATCTATGAAGTCAACCTACTCAAGCAGGAAGTGAGAGAGAAGAAGGGGAAGGATCATCATTTGGCATGGAAGAAGATGGAAACCTAAAATCCAACACACATGATGCACCTTTAGTTCACAGGGGTCATCCTTCGGTTCTCAAGATGCTTGGGAGAGTAAAGGGAAAATACAAGGACTAGGAAGTGACAATTTTGGGCTCAAATAATTGCAATCAGATTTGAAGGTACACACAAATCCACCACTGTGAAATGTTATCACTCAATGGAAGACAAATTCAAGGAACAAAGGAGATTCTCCAATAACAAAAAAAATGATGAAGAGCTAGCTCACCTCATCCCAAATTCAAGCTTCTCTAGAAGCAAAAAACCTAGGTGATCCTAAACTCTAGGCCTATACTGGCACACAAAGGTGTTATTGCATGCCACCTAGACATAGAGTTCAGGAGAGAAACAACTCATCTCTATAGGTAATTAAGGAGTTCAACTCCACCAACTAGATGTTAGAGTTCAATAAATTGACAAATGAGAAGGTGAAGGAAGATGGCGAAGAACACAAATAGGGTGAAGTCACTAGCACCCTATTTCCTTCGATAGCCATGTAGACTAGAAAGTAAAAGGATTGGTTGAATTCTCCTTTTATCCCTCCATCTTTTATGTTTTTCTATAAAAATTAGTAGAGACTATAAAATGTCTTTTTCAAACTTGTTATTTTTTATACATAATAGTTGTTGCACCGAAAGGCGCTCTACAGCCCAGTATGGGGGAGATCTTGTCACGTGATGTAACGTTGTAACGTTACTAACATGTCGGCAAAAAATAATAGTGAAAGTCGATAAGGAACGATTGTCGATAAGGAAGATTGTTTTTCGTCTCTAATAGCTCCTTGAGAATAATTTTTTTTTTAATATAATATTTTTTTTGTTTGTATTAATATAGGGAGTGTATTTCAAATGAAACGTTATGACCTTACATTATTAGGCCGACAAAATATTTACTACTTTTTTTTTACATTAGTTATTCAATATTGTAAATTTTACATCATGTTACAAGATCTCTCCCATAATATTCACTACTACTATCCTTATTATTTTTTGCCAACATGTTAGTAACGTTACATCACGTTACAAGATCTCTCCCATAATATTCGCTTTCACTATTATTTTTTGCCGACATGTTAGTAACGTTACATCACGTTACAAGATCTCTCCCATAATATCCGCTTTCACTATTATTTTTTGCCGACATGTTAGTATCGTTACATCACATTACAAGATCTCTCCCATAA
>LPNX010793370.1:518991-534247 GCA_001517045.1 Pseudotsuga menziesii | reverse complement strand
TGCACTAAAGGAGGTTTGCACCTCGGGAGATTTGATCCCTCTCGGCGCTTGATAGAGCCTAGGATTTGGATCTAGGCTGGTTTAATACACACTAATAAGTTCATTGCAATGTCATTTAATACTATTTAAATGAAATTTATTTTCAAAAAATAAATCCTAAGTTAAAAACCTTGATCTTCACCTCAATTTTTATAAAAAAATGTATATAGTGAAACATAAATGGAATCTTTTTATTAAAGTTCTTTCTATCTACATGTTTCAAAGGAAAAAAACCTTTTAATAAAATAAATCATTTTTAAAAATTAGAGAAATCTATAAAAATCCTAAACACTTCCAAAAGACATAAATCAAATCTTTTTTCAAAAGTTTAAATCAAAGTTTATAAAAAAACTAAATTTCAAAAAAGACATAATGGAATCAATATATCAAAGTCTATAAAAGTCCTTACTTTCACTTTTGAGAAAGACATAAAATTATGAAATTCCCAGAAAGACATAAAATTATGAAAGTCTTTACTTTCACTTTTGAAAAAAAATAAAATTATTTAATCATAAATGGAATCAATCTATTTAATTTAAATCAAAGCCTATGAAAGTCCTTACTTTTACTTTTGAGAAAGATATAAAGTTATTTTGTCATAATTAAATGACTAGGACATATACGAAATCTTTCTTCACACGTTTAAAGACCTAACTATCAAGTTAGAGAATTTTTTTAGTCATACTTAAATGTATATATTTTCAAAAGTTTGAAGTAGAAGCTATGCTAACCTTAATTTTCAGACTAGACTTTAATAAGGACAAATGTTTTCCATGAGACTTAAATGGAATATTTAGTCCTCTTCTTTAAAGTTAATGAAAGTCCTCACTTTCACTTACCAAAGACATAAAAATATTTACTCATACTTAAATGGTATTTAGTTCATTATCACTTAAGACAAAGTATTTAGTCATAGAAGATATAAATTTATGTGAACAATTATTTAGTGTTGACCCTACAACCTAAGGAAGCACTACTTCACCTTTTTTTATAATTTTTTCATGTACCAATTTAAGTTGATCACAATCTAGTTAAGTAACAAAGAGGATAAGGTTTTTTGAATTCTAAAAAACTAAAAAACTGGTCAAACAACACTTATGTCTAATTAATTTTACAATAGTCATTATAAGACAATAAATATAGATAACCGATAATATAAATAACAAGAGTCAGGTGGTGGCAATGTTCCCAACATTGCCACTTTCTATGGGGAGGAGCTATTTGTATGTAGCTAAATTAAAAATTGATGCATTTGAAGATGAATGATTTAATTGTTATTTTGGTAAAAGAGGAGAGATATGGATGTATATATTTCAATCCTCTTAATTAGGTTTATGAGGCGTTTGGAATCACCCATTGTATCACATTAAAGAAAACTTGGAATCACCCATTGTATCAAGTGGATAATGACGATAATGAAAACTTGGAAACACCCATTGTATCAAGTGGATTTGTACATTAAGTAATGACGATAATGAAAACTTGGAATCACCCATTGTATCAAGTGGATTTGTGCATTCATATATTATCATCATCAATTTTAAAGCTGCAAGAATTTGTGGATTTGTACATTGATATATTAGCGGCATCAATTTTAAAGCTGCCAGAATTTTAAAGCAACAATTTTTAAATTGTCGGCAGTTTTGTGCATGTTATAAGCACCCGTAGGCACACTTATCATGCTTTCAATACCTTAGCATAGAAATAATACACAAGGAGAATATTATATACACAATTATATACATTAGTGTAGTCCGTATATTTACCTTTCCGAATGGTTCTGTATAGACCAACGCTATATCTTGGTAATTGCTCACTCCCATATGAAGAATGTTGCGAAGACAGTAATATCCATTATTTAGTGAAAAAAGCATTCATATATATATCCACATTCAAGCTTGGAAATATCTGCACTGCTAAAACAGGTTTACAAAATTTAATCATTTAACCCGAAACACCTGCGAAGATTGTCTTCAATTTCTTCTTCGTACCAAAAGTAGTAGTGTCGTCCCTCTTCGAGAGCGTGGTTTCGAATCCCCAGTACTTCATTGGAAACAACCGCTGTAGTAATCCAGTTGTTGTTCCCATTAGTTCATGTTAACATATGCATTACTATACGAATGTCCATTTCCATTGATGGAAACGGTCATGAAAAAACATAATGTTTTAATTAGAGCCTAAGCAATTCCCACTAAAGTTAAATGTAGAATTCTCTACATTTCAATGGCACTAAAATCAAGGAAGTCATATATTCTTGTACTGAAATGCAAGCTATTCATTTTGTCCTCTTTCGTCCTTATTTTGTCAACATCTATTCTTCCTTTCCTTTTTTATTTCCCTGTTATGTCTATTCGAAAATGATAACTCAAAGGAAAAAATCTAAGCAATAAATAATTGATGTCGCAACCTTCGAGTCCTGTGAAGGATTTGAATGCTGAAAATTTACTTATAGTAAACCCTAAAAGGCAAGAAGTATGTAACAAAGAGAGTAAAGTAACTCACCTCCCCCTAATTTATTCCTCTTACTAACCATAATCATAATAAACTAAAGGATCAGTCGGGTGATACCCTGGAAGGTAAATTCCGCAACTTAATTCAGGAAGTCCGAGAATCGCAATGTTCAGGATCTCTAGCATCAGCCTTGAATCCCACTTTTCACATTTGAAACATCCTATATAGCTTCAGAAACATAAAACAAAAAATACTAATATGCAGTAAAGGGACTGAAACAGTAGTACTGTAAATTAAAAAGCTGAAGAAATATCATTGTCATACCATTATTAAAGTGGTAATAGATAGAGAAAA
This sequence comes from Pseudotsuga menziesii, assembly GCA_001517045.1. Lineage (NCBI taxonomy): Eukaryota > Viridiplantae > Streptophyta > Pinopsida > Pinales > Pinaceae > Pseudotsuga > Pseudotsuga menziesii. Next base: position 531,403 of record LPNX010793370.1, on the reverse strand, counting down.
CTGGAGCATAGCATGAGGGATGTTCATCTTCTTTGTGACCTATAGATCCCATGGAATAAATGGGTTGTAAGTGATACAACGCACAGGAGGAGCAACCCCCTTGCCACATTCAGTCATTGGATCAACTACTCTAATGAGCAGGTAAAACCTAATTGTTCTTACCAAGTAGATCAATTTTTAGATTCAATTAATATAAATGACATCAATCCTAAAAGGAATGTTCTTTACCGAGGATGTTACTCAAGGTAAGATGAATAATCTCAAACACTTTTTTGACCTTATGGGACTTCAATCAAGGTAAGGTTGAATAATATGAGACAAATTTTTGAACTCATGGGACTACACTTAACTTTTCATTTTCATTTTCTGTAAGAATACATAGTGAAACCCTAAGCTTTATGATGCCGCGGGTATCAAACCGTGTGAATTCACAACAAGCAACCATACCCATGTCATCTATAGAAGAAAACAACAAATAAAATTGAATACAATCATGCTTCTCTTGGTTTTGGATTGCAATGGCTAATTTGGTGTCCTTACCATTTGATGAATCAGCCCCAATGAACAACAATGCCTAAACAAAATCTTGGTTCCATAGAATGCTTCAACAACAAGTATCGACGTACCAAAGTTTAAGCTACAAGAGTCGGTTTGTTTCTAAGTTTCATGAACAAATGAAGATAAACCATAGATGGAATAGGTTGCAAACAAGAATGCTACACATAATGAAAATGTATAAAGAGCTTCAACGAAAGTATGAAGATGGTCTAATTTTTGCAGAGATAACCGACGGAGATCTGTACCAAAAGCTTCTAATTTTTTCTTCTTCTCTCTGGAAAAACATGCAACAACAAACAAATTCAGATTCCGTGGGAAGCTTGAAGACCGAGAAGCTAGGAAATGGTTGAATATGCAAATCATAATGAAAGATAGCGATTGGTGTAGCAAACCTTTGAACAATGGGTTTGCATCCCGAAATTGATGAAAAGCTTTTCATTATCTGTTGGATGTCAATTCCAAACGACTTTCAAATACTAATCGTCGATATGATCCCTATTGCCTCTTCGTTCAACTGCAAGCTCGACATTAAACATTCAAATAGATTGTACAAATAAGCACTAGGATCGGATTTATTTTGAAGAATCATGATGTCTAATTGAACCAAGCAAAGGTAAAATGTATGGAATACTGAAATCTACCATTTGAGTATGTGAAAAAATTGTTAGGTGATTGTTTCAACAAATTTTCAGTCTAGACTTTACCAAATGAACAGGTATAAAAGATAGAATTTACAAATTTAACTTTAACAACGTTGCTGATACATTTTTTTCCCTAAATAAAAATAGAATCCATTTGACCCATTTGTCGCAATCACCGACAGAATCCATTTGATCCAATATTAATTTATCGCACTGCACCGTCTTTTATTTTCTTTTAGGTCGGTGGGAGTTATTACAAACCTTGAAAGAATGATAAGATCAATGTGGAATTCAAATCCTTACCGTTGCTTCGGACAGTTGGCTATCTCGGCAAAAATTAGAGCACCTTCATACTTTCGTTCAAGCTCTCTATATATTTTAGCTCTGCTTAACATTCCTTTTTTGTACTCCAATCCATCTAGGACTGCTTTTCATTTCTTCATGTAGCTCAGAGCCCAGTCAACTGTTTTTCATATGATTGAAAACAACATGGCTGATGTTTGAGTCAAGGAAGGTCTTCTGGAATGCACTCCAATTCTGTTAGGAGCTTAAGTTGTTCTAGATATTCCTTGGCCTGAATGACTCTGTCATGATTGTAGCTGAAAGTAACGAACGTGACGAGTAAACCCCTGGAGGCGATGCTTTTTGGTGAACTAAAGCATTGGATTCGTATGGTCAGTCGCAGGATATGACAAGATCAGGACGTGAGCCTCATAGTATTATTTTGTGTATCCATGTTTGAACTGCAAGAGATTAAGCATATTGCATTGTATAGTAATAGGTATAAAACTCACCTCACAACACACGGCCACGGGCAGAGAAACCACAGGCAGAGAAACAACCAACCATAGAAATTTAAAGACGTGAACAGAAGGGTTAGGAAGCTCAAAATGAAATTTGTTTGTGTTCTATGTGAAAGGGCCAAACGATACAAATGACAACAGAAAAATGACTGTATACATAATTCCAACCAAACTTTTCTGGAGAGCATTAATCATGATACGATTTCACAAAAATGGTCTAGGTGATTTCATAAGCACCATTCATAGTTTAATATTTCTATTCAAGTTTAATATTTCTAATCAACTTGACTTCTGGTGGGCACGTGAAAAAATTTTCACTATTGTCGATATCAATCCCCTTTCACTTGACGCAGAACGCATGAAAGAATATTAAACACACAACCATCAAGTGGTTATAATATGGACTTTGGTTTCAAGATAGCAGTCCCATAGTACATGCCATCTAATTTAGAGCCATGAGGTGGCAATGTCCCCAACTTAAACAAATAAAAGAAATAAAAAAAATTAAAATTAAAAAAAAACAAATAAGCTAAACAACTAGCCTATACTTATTTTATTCAATTAATTTTGACAGTGACTTATACATTTTAGAAACCCAATAATTCTAAAAATGGATAACTTGATTAAGAGTCATAAACACATTTATTTGCATTAATTTATCTATTTTAGAAACTTATCAATTGTAAAGATGGATAAATTAGATGAAGAGCGAGTTAATTTTTTCAATACACATATTATTAATAAAAACAGTATGATATTTATTTACCAACTTGGAAGAGGTGAATTCAAAAGTTAAGAAAATTTTATTTATTTTGTGGGACATATTATAAGAGAAGTTTGTTAGTTATACTAGATGATAAATCTAAATTATTTAATGAGGGTTTTGAATGTTTTGAAATTTGTGAATATACATAATTTGAAAAATAAAAATCTTAATATTAAATGAAAGAGTATAGATTGTTTACTCTGTTGAATGAAAAAAAAGGTTGAATTTCCAAATATTGAAAATCTAAATACTAGGGCATAGGGCATGCAAAACTTGTGAGGAATTTTTTTAATGCAAAATAAATATATGAACATAAAATAAATTTTAGTTTTTAATTGTGCTCATTAATAACTAATGCATTAATAATTACTATAAGATATATATAAAACTTTGGTCACACATTAGCTTATGTCTAGGTTTTTGTTAAAGCTAGTTAATTACTAGCTAAAACATAAATACTTCAATTTTAATATATAGTGTATACAACTTTTAAAGAGATCTAGTTAATGTGCTAATAAATACTTCAATGATCATGTTTTATTGGTCAAAGGCACTTTGTGATTTCTAAGGTGAATTAGAGGATTAGAAAGCAACTTCTAGATAAGGATTGTTTTTGGGAAGGTGATTTTTTTTCCATTTTTTTCACCTTGCCATACCTAATCTAAGGGGAAAAAATGCATTATATGTTATTATATTACCAATATAATATTGTTGTCTTTCATAAAGATTTGGACATCTAGATCAATGGGGTAGAGATGGGTGAAAACCTTCATCACATCATAAATGATTCATTAAGTTTTCATTTATATGATTAAAAAGATAACACAAAGTATTTTTATATTTAATGACAAAGTATTTTTATATTTAATGTGAACAAATTAGTTCATTTTCTTATCCTTTATATAATAATTAAAGGGATAAAACAAAGTATTTTTATGTTTAACATATATAATATTTGTTTTGTTTTATTTTATTATTATGTTTAATTATGAAATAAATGTGGAATATAAATAATTTATTAAAATTTATCATGTAATTATTTTAATAACAAAAAATGTTTTTTTAATGTAATTTATTAAAAAAGAAATAATATAATGTTTAATAAAAGTAAATCTTTCAAATAATGTACGAGTAAGTGCTAGAAAAATAGACTGAGAATAAGAGTAAGTGTTAGAAAAATAGAGTAAGAATAGTGTAAAAATTTGAAAATTATTTTTAACACCTTTTCTGTATCCCTACATAGTGCTTATATCCAATCCAAATAGCTTCTATGTATATATTTATTTTTCTTTATCTTCTTTCTAAGTATATATTTATACATATACACAAGGTATATATCTACCAAACTAAATGCCCATTAGACTCATCATATTATGTATGTACTGTGGATATATGTCTACAAACCAAAACTATCCACAAAATAGACAAATAATAGAAATGTGGTATTTCAAGTGAAAACTATTAAAAACTACAAAACTTAGTAAGCTTTCATAACCTATCAATTTTAGTCGAGAACAAGTGAAAGGACACATCCTACATGACTACACTATGAAAGTTATCACTATATTATAGTGATTCTTTAACTCAACCAATGATTTAATAGAACCCTCCTTTTATATTATGGCTCTTGAAAACAAGTATATATAATTAATTTTATGGCTCTTGAAAACAAGTATATATAATTAATTTTATGGCTCTTAAAAATGCATAGGGTGTTTTTTTATATGTTTTTTTCTTTTCTTCCAATTAAATTTGATGAAATCTCACAAATACTTTTTATAATTCTTTCAAAATAGTGTTTAAATTACAAAATATTACAAATATCTTTTGATTTTGATTTTTACTTTTTCTTTTTCTTCTTATTAAATATGATGAAATCTCATAAATAATTTTTATAATTCTTTCAAAATAGTGTAAATTACAAATATCATGGAATTTTTGAAAAAAAACTAAACAACACAAAATCAAGATTTATTAAAAGACAATTTCCAAACAAGAAACTTGGGGTAGAATTTTTCAATTTGATAACGGATATTGTCTTTGTTGAAAGCCATCAACTTAGATATTTTAGATATTGAAATATAAAATATAAATCTACACGCTAAAGATATAAAGACTATTACTATAAATCTACAAATAGTAAAGATATAACTAAGACTGCTATCAATTTTTAAACAAAAATAAATAAAGATATAAAATATAAAAAGTTAAGAAAAGTTAAAATTTCTATGTGAAGATTTCTATTTATTCTCTTATATTCTCTCAACAAAATAATAAACTTTAAAATATCTATGTGAAAAATTCTAATTATTCTTTCCAAAATACAATATTAAGCACATAAATTTAAAACCCATCTTATAAAATCCCATTTATTGTGAGTAATAATGTACTAAATTTAATTGAGTGAGCATGCAATTTGGCAAGGTAAATATAAGCAGTACATTATCTATAAATATATAAAATAAAGATTGTGAATTACCTTTTCTTTGAACATCAATAAAGCTTGATTGCTCTTGGTGGCAGGCAGGGGCAGGCGCTTGTTATAGAGGGAGAGTTTCAAACCGTTGTCTTCCCAACGTTCTTCATACCGGAGTGACTAAAGTTGCAGTATGGTTTAAAGTGATCCATGGCAGGTTTTGAAAGATAGGGTTGCATCCTCATCCAGTGGACATTAATTTAAGGAGGTGGAGGGGCACCGTTCTTGAAGGTCAATTTTGGGCAAAAAGTGACGTATGTTTTACTGCTCACCTAGCGCATTTAGAGTATTATTCAATTTGCAGATACAAATCAGTCGGTGATTGGGTCTTTGAAGGTAGAACAACATAACAAGAATAAAAATATGATGCACTAATCTATAAACTAGGGCCACAACCGATGAACATGAGAGAGAAAGATTCTCCTAACCGGAGGCATCGCAGTCTTTAACAATTATTGAAAGCAATATAGTTATAATTATGGTTTTACACACCACAAATTGGCTAGCTTTTCCTCGCTTTACTTTCTGGCATTCAAAAGCATCCATCGTTGCGTTATCGGTACTATTATATATGAGCCGACAGAACCTATCTATCGTGTAACACCGGTCTCGTAGCTCGGGTAGTGCATATAAGGTTGTTGATGAACCTCCTTCAGCAAACATATATGGAATGGGCTTAGCAATCGAAGCAATTAGAGTTGGGTTAGTAAAGATGCTCCAAGGACGAGATCCATGGTATTTTCCATGGGACAAAGAGGAGGGAGGCCTATGGGAGGCTCAAGGACATAAGCAAACTCAAAGAGTCAAGGGGCCATGTCCTATGGAACCGGGTGGATAGTATTCGTAGGTTTGATAAGGCACACCAGACACAGAGAGATGCATTTGTTGGGAAATAGGACTACTCCTAACCAGGCGCTAAAGAACTGGATCGAGTGCTCAGGAAATAGCTCAAGAGTGTGTCGATATGGTCAATGTTGGGTGTTTGGTGCAAGTAGAGAAAAGCCATCTCCGCTGGATATAGGGCTGCTCGATACAGAACCAGTCCGCGAGTGACTAATTACAAGCAGGATATAGGGCTGCTTGATACAAAACCATTCGGCAAGGTAAATATACTACTGGAAGGATCATCCAGCTATAATGATTTGCATATCATGCACTTAGTAGTGATTCATGACTTAAAATATTCTCCACTTGATCAAAAAACCATGATTTACAGATTTATGCTTCTAACGCATAATCAAATTTGATAGAGCCTTTTCCTGTGATATAACTTGTAAGTAGCGCAGAATGCTTGCTATAGAAGTAGTTTACTTAATCTATAACTACTCATAATCTCAATCAAGAAACCTACTAGAAAGTTAGAAACAGATCCAGTACACCACGATTAATAGCCATTGCTAGATCAGCATCATTCCATATCAAGATCTGGAACTCTCCTTTCAAAAAGTCAATATTTATATATGTCGAAAGTGAAATTTTCAAACAAGATAGTTTCACATACAAAAATGGCGTGCAAAAACAGTGTCAAATACGGACTCTTCAATCTGCCAGATTGCAAATCCTAAATCATAACAATCATAAGTTGCGAAACAAGGAGATGACTAGCAAAGAATAACAATTATCAAACTTGGATTTGGAGCTTGTCAATATTTTCACATATAAACACATATATTGTCTAGCGTTCAAACAACACTGAGGAAAACCCTAAAGTTACGTCACAGGGAAAACAAGATATCATTCTCTAAACTACTGATGTCGAGGCAACTTACAGCTTTGGAAAACACCTAAATCTCTAGTCTCACTATAAGTTAGTTTTATTGCCCATACTACCATTTCAGTTTTACAACTTAAAAGTAACACCCATCTGCCACCCCAAAAAGGCTGAAAAATATAAAACAAAAGCCAATAGGGCATTGGTTCACTAGTGAGGTTGAAGGACCATTAAGATTGCCATATGGTCTGCCCACCCATTCTGTCAATAAAGATGAAGCATAATTATCATATTTTCGGCATACAAACCTACATACCTCCCCAAATGCAGGCATCTCCCACAGGCAAGTAAAATCATTTAGGTATGGAGCTATTATGATCTGCCCATCCATTCTGTCAGTATAGATAAATCGTAATTATCATAATTTTTTCCCACCAACCTACTTCCCTAAAGGCAAGCATCTCCCAAGTGCAAGAAACATCATTTGAATCAGAACACCACTGATAAATATCATACAAGTCATAAGCAAAAAAGAGTCAGAAGTGATTACTGGAAATACAGACATGGATGGTGTGTTATTTACAGCTATGATAACCCCAAGGGTTAGCTCAATTGGTAAATGCTCTTGTGCTAAGTCTACAGAGGTATCGAGATCAAATATCATCAGGTTCTTCGGGGTTCCCAACCGCTTATGTAGCTGGTGGTCAAAAGTGACATAAGTTGGTGGTAAGTATGAGGGTAAGGTGATTCATTGAGGAAAGAGTGGCTACCAACTGGATCTCTTTCTTGAACTAGACCCAATTCTTTGTAGCTACTCCTTACTCTCCTATCTCTATATATGTGATTAGAGACAAAGAAATAGAAATGCAGGATATCTGTTTCAAAAGGATGAGACCGGGTGCAAGTCCATGTGATTTTAGTAGAATACGTACCCCTCTGCCCTAGTTTATAGACCTAGAACCTAAGCTAAAGGAAGTCTAATCTTTACAACATGGACTCTAGGGATCCACAGTGTGTAACAATGCATTGAATCTAGATGGCACATTGAATGTGGACACTAAAACAGACCATCTAAACTTGTGTTTGATATGAGGTGCTTATCATACCAGAGTTTAGAGGGGTTTGTGCTAGTAAGCCATGTGAGAAAGGACTTCAAAATATAAGCTTACGTCTATGAATGTTACCTACAATCTCTCGCTATGATAACAAGGCCATCTGTGCTGAAGCATTCACAGCTGGCCAATGACAGAACTCGAAAGTTAGGGAATTAATGAGCCAAGAGCTCCAAGATTTCATCTGTCACTAGCATCATCTTCAACATAAGCTCCTCCAACATGGGATAAGAAGACGACATGACAACAAGCCATGGAAGAACGTATACTCCCCAGTTGGGCGGCACCAGATTGAAATCTGCAAAACTCGGCTTACCCTTGAGAGTTACGAACCTTATCCTTGCAAACCTCATCACCATCACCTCTGGAGAAACTGCATATATATTGCCTATGATTAAGTTCCTCCGCCACCATGACTCAGCTCTATACCATGCCTTGCAAATGAGAGAGGGCGAATTTCGATCCTGTGAGGAGGTCAAGAATACCAGAACATGCTCCAGAACCTCGTCTGGGAACGAGGGCATTTCCTTCTCATCCATTAAAGCTCAAACTCAAATAACCCACAACCGCCCGTTTAAGGGACATTGATAACCAAATCAGGCTTTGTTGAGTACTGAGCTTAGATGTATGCGGGTACAGAATATGGTGCATTCATCACATGATAAATGCTTCAAGTAAATCAACACTGGTGTCAGCAATTGAAAATGTCCCTTGGGTTTGAAGAAAATTAAAATGGTGCACTTGGATTGCTGCGAAAGATAAAGTTAAGAGAAGCAAAGATGAGCAAAAGTAAGTTTTTCCAGATTTTCCTACTAATCAGAGGCTTCATGATGCAGTAAACGCTCGTAGTAGAATCTCACTGATAAAATCTAATGTACGCAATGAAAATCGCCACATGGGTTCTCAGAAAATATAAATACTGCATTTGGGCAGCTGCAAAGGATGAAAAGTCCAAGGGACTAGGGCTTGAACAACCTATGTTTTTCCATGCTTTTCAAGCTACAAATGATCAGTTGGGGTTGTTTAGCGATTAGTAATTACCTTTTCTCTGAACATCAATAAGGTTGGCTTGCTTTCTTGACCCATTGATCCGACCTAGATTTGCGTTATTCCATCTATGTTGCCAGATTCATTCCACCAATATTCATTTTTGCCCCGTGAAAAACTAAAAAGGCTAGTCCTGAAGAAAACAAAGCTCCTGCGTCCCTACGTCTGAACCAAAAGATTGGAATATCTAACCAACAACAAATAGACTGAAATGAAAAACTAGTAGCGGAAAATTCCGATGGTGGGTGGGTAGTCCAACACTTATGATAATTTCCTTCCAGGGATGATTTTAACATTGTGTTTGGCTACCAAGTGTCGATTCTCCTTGTCAATCAACTCAACCAACCATCAATATAGATTCTTCTTATGCACATACTTATCGATTAGTGGAGGGATTGAGACATTCAAGGTGCCTGGAAAACCACAAATTCATTATATAAATCTCAGACTGTTTATTTGCAAACTGTTGGGTTCTCTTCTCAAAAAAATGAAAATCATTTTCTAATACATGTCAAAGGAAATGCTTAGGTCATGTGGTTGCCGGGTCTTGGGGCACAAAGTCCCAAACAAACGTCACCTGCAAAAGACCAATAAAGGCTAAGTTAAATCAATATTTAAATTATTCAAAAAATAAAAATTAATCAAACTACAGTAAAAACATTTGAAAAATAAAAATTTAAATATACCTTTCAAATTAATCCATCTAACAGATTCATATATATTCCATGTGGGGAACATAATAAAATTATATATAGACAAATGTGTGTTCTCAAATCATCAAACATCTTTTTAAGAAGAACAAAGGGAACCCTAAAAAATATGCTACCATGAACCACTACCCATATTACAAATTTAATAAAATTTTGTAATCTAGAATTTGTAAAGAGATATAAATACAAGTGTTTGAAACTAATAAGGGTTTGTTGTTGTTTTTTCAATATTTTGACAAAACTTAATAAAGAAATATTTACAAGTGTTTGAGACTACAATAGGTTGGTTATATGGAGAATTTAGGAGCAACGAGCTTTTTTCTTTTTCATCATATCATGACAAAACTTAATAAAATTTTATAATGTTTGTTTTGATAACTAATATTTATAATTTATATTCTTATAATGCTTTATATTATATATATTTATTGCTTTTAATATATTTTTTAATTATTAAACCAAAAATGTTTCATAGTTTTTAAACATTTTAATATCATTTTATTTTATTAATATAACTAGTTAATATCATTTTATTTGATTGATGTAATTAATTAATATCAATAACTAGTTCTTTTTTATAAATGTATAAATATTTAAATGCAATTTTTATGATTATATTTATTGACTTTAACATTTTATCTTAATTATTGAGTAAAAAATATTCAATAATTTTTAAACATTTGAATATCATTTTATTTGATAAATGTAACTAGTTAATATCATTTAATACACACTAATAAGTTCATTGCAATGCCATTTAATACTATTTAAATGAAATTTATTTCAATACCATTTAATACAATTTAAATGAAATACATCATATATATATATATATAGACAAATGTGTGTTCTCAAATCATCAAACATTTTTTTAAGAAGAACAAAGGGCACCCGCTACCACGGACCACTACCCATATTACAAATTTAATAAAATTTTGTAATAGAGTTTGTAAAGAGATATAAATACAAGTGCTTGAAACTACCAAGGGTTGGTTGTTTTTTTTCAATATTTTGACAAAACTTAATAAAGACATATTTACAAGTGTTTGAGACTACTAAAGGTTAGTTATATGGAGAATTTTGGAGCAACGAGCTTTTTTTCTTTTTCATCATATCATGACAAAAATTAATAAAATTTTATAATGTTTGTTTTGATAACTAATATTTAAATTTTATATTTTTATAATGCTTTATATTATATATATTTATTCATTTTAATATTTTTTTAATTATTAAACCAAAAATGTTTGAGAGTTTTTAAACATTTTAATATCATTTTATTTTATTAATATAACTAGTTAATATCATTTTATTTGATTGATGTAATTAATTAATATCGATAACTAGTTCTTTTGTATAAATGTATAAATATTTAAATGCAACTTTTATGATTATATTTATTTACTTTAACATTTTATCTTAATTATTGAGTAAAAAATATTCAATAATTTTTAAACATTTTAATATCATTTTATTTGATAAATGTAACTAGTTAATATCATTTAATACATACTAATAAGTTCATTGAAATGTCATTTAATACTATTTAAATGAAATTTATTTCAATGTCATTTAATACAATTTAAATGAAATTTATTTCCAAAAAATAAATCTTAAGTTAAAAAACCTTGATCTTCACCTCAATTTCAAAAAAAAATGTATATGGTGAAACATAAATGGAATCTTTTTGTTAAAGTTCTTTCTATCTACATGTTTCAAAGGAAAAGAACCTTTTAATACAATAAATCATTTTAAAAAATTAGAAAAATCTATAAAATTCCTAAACACTTTGAGAAAGACATAAATCAAATCTTTTTTTCAAAAGTTTAAATCAAAGTTTATGTAAAACCTAAATTTCAAAAAAGACATAATGGAATCAATAAATCAAAGTCTATAAAAGTCCTTACTTTCACTTTTGAGAAAGACATAAAATTATGAAATTCAGAGAAAGACATAAAATTATGAAAGTCCTTACTTTCACTTTTGAAAAAAACATAAAATTATTTAATTATAAATGGAATCAATCTTCATAGGCTTAATTTAAATCAAAGTCTATGAAAGTCCTTACTTTTAATTTTGAGAAAGACATAAAGTTATTTTGTCATAATTAAATGATAGGACGTATATGAAATCTTTCTTCACACGTTTAAAGACCTAACTTTCAAGTTAGAGAAGTTTTTTAGTCATACTTAAATGTATATATTTTCAAAAGTTTGAAGTAAAAGCTATGCTAACCTTAATTTTCAGGCTAGACTTTAATAAAGACAAATATTTTCCATGAGACTTAAATGGAATATTTAGTCATGTTCTTTAAAGTTGATGAAAGTCCTCACTTTCACTTACTAAAGACATAAAGATATTTACTCATACTTAAATGGTATTTAGTTCATTGTCACTTAAGACAAAATATTTAGTTATAGAAGATATAATATGTGAACAATTAGTTAGAGTTCACCCTACAACCTAAGGAAGAACTACTCAAAAGAAGCACTACTTCACCTTTTTTAATAATTTTTTCATGTACCAATTTAACTTGATCACAATCTAGTTAAGTAACAAAGAGGATAAGGTTTTTTGAATTCTAAAAA
>LPNX010793370.1:452681-506862 GCA_001517045.1 Pseudotsuga menziesii | reverse complement strand
ACATTATTTCATCAAACAAAATCGTATTTTATTTCTGATGAAATGTTTGAATTTCATATAGCAAACTTAAAGAATTAAAAACTACTGAAATGGTGACATTGTAGCNCAGATAGCTTTTGATCTTCGGATCCCATGCATTGTGAATCTTTAACATTTTAGTTTTAAATGATCTTTTAGATTTCATTTCAACTGTTAGATTCCATTTAGGCTAATTCATTGGCTAACGGAGCCACTAAACCCGTTGAGTGTAGCCATTCCAAACAGCTTGGAGCCTGTTTAAGGATCCCGGACTGGGCTACATCTCTCTGTTGCGAGCAAGTCACTTTTGCCCGTCAACACTACTGTAACATCATTCTATTACAAAGAGGTTAATGATAATTCATGTGATGTTATGTTGACCAAATTTTGTCTCTTGGTTGTCAATTTTCACCATGAATGTTTGATCAGTTTACACCGAATTGCTTCTCTCTCCTACAACCTTCTTTCACAGTGAATTCATTCAGGCCCAAGGATCCTAAGCTTTTGTGTGTAGGTTGACAAATTGAATAATATAATAAATAAAATAAATTATTTTCTTAGAAGAGAATATTTTATTTTATTTTCATTTTCATTTTTTTAAACTTATTTAGAGAAAAGTCAAAGGATAAAAAGATTAGAAGAAACAAAAAGGATTGAAAAGTTATTTAATTGTCTATTAATTTAAATAAAGTTGTTGAAATAGAATTAAATAAAATTTTCCATCATTTTTATCTCTTTTAATCTTTTTAACCTTTGACTTTTCTCCACCTAAGTTTAAAAAAATAAAAAATAAAATAAATTCTTCTTTTATAATAAAACAATTTATTTATTATATTATATTATTCAATTTGTCAACCTTATTATTCTCAACTATATGCCCAAACATTTTTATCTATAATTTGTATAATTAACGACTAGTTTTTAATTTTCTATATATACTCTACGACTAGTTTTTAATTTTCTATATATACTCTACTTGCATCTTCTTTTCTATTGTGCCATAGCTTCGAATGATCCTGATGTTGGGTGGAGGGTCCACCCGAAAACGTCAGTCACTTCTAAATTTCTACACAGCGGAAATCCATAAGCTTGCACACAATGACTGAACACTATGGAAACAATCATGCACAAATCCTAGGCTTTGCTAAATTAAACATGGTATTAGATAAGGTACTCATGCCAACTTCAAACCTCAGAAAATTGCATTGATGGATTTACTAGAAGCAATTGGGTTGCACATAATTCTTGGTATTCGTCTGTCGCTCCCTTTGGATTTTGTCCAGAGGAGTCTATCAAGGAGTGATGCATCTAGAGAAAGTGTACATGTCGAAGTGGGGAGTGTTTGAATTGGTTTGAATTTGAATTGAAGTGTTTTTGCAGTGTTTTTGTAGGTAAATCAAAGAATTCTAAAGATTTAGTTGTTCCTTGAAGCTGCAATATAGATAATTCAACAACTTTGACTCCCAGGATCCTCACACCCTTCAACTATCTTGATCGGAGCGTTGATATGTAGATAGTCTTGCTTAAAAAAGGTATGTATAGGGTCACCATGGGTAGATAGGTCGAACCCCAACAACCTCTTGAGAATTCGAAGTATCTGAGCAAGTTGGATGTAGCATTTGGCTTCATGTGAATTATCCACATATCCAGGGAGTCACTCTTCCATCTTGATGGACTGAAAACTCCAAAGGAAGTATGGGAGAAGCTAAAATACTTGTTTGGAAAGTAGGATGAGCTAAGTGGCCATATTATAGAGAATGAGATGATTGCACTACAACCTAACAACTTCGAAACTATACATCAGTTCTTCTCAAAATTCAAATCCCTTGTCATGCAGTGCAAGCTGTGTGATATTGAAAAGAAGGATGGGCAATTCATGCTCTCAATTCTGAGCAAACCTGGCCCATATTTCTTAGTGTTTGTATCCACCTTTCACTTCGGGAGACTAACAACTCCTAATTGGTAAATACCATCCCTTTGTGCCTTCACATAATCTCTTATTCAAGAACAATACAAGTTGATACAGATGGGAGCCCTCAAAGCCTCCAAGAATCAGGCTCTGTTAGTTGGGGAGGTTAAGAATGTAAAAGCAAAGGGGAAGCAGAAAGGAAAAGAGAAGAAGAACATTGATTTCAAGCCTAAGGATAACCAAAATCCTTTAGAGGGAGCCTTAGGTTCCAAGAAGGACAAGCACAAGAAATTTGGAAAGTCCAAGTGCTCTTACTGCAAGAGATGAAATCATCCATAGAATCTATGTATGAAGAAAGACATAAACCAGATGTCCAAGATCCTTGAACATAATATTATTTCCCATCCTAAAGGTGCAAAGAAGACTGATGATGGAAACCAGACAAAATATCATGAGATGTGCCACGCTACGAAGGAAAAGTTTTCTCAGCCACAAGCTTTTCTCATTGATTGTGGAGCCTCCAACCACATGGTTTCCTCCAAAGAATAATTCTCTTCTCTAGATATCTCTGGAGGACCAAGCATCCACATGGGAGACGACTCATAAATTTCAGCTGTCAGGAAAGGTTCCATCAAATTCGAGCATGCAGTGTTCCAAAATGTACTCTATGTCCTTTTCTTGGCAACAAATCTATTGTTTGTATACTAGATGACTCATACTGGCTCGCCCAAGGAAGTCACATTTAATCATGACTCAGTGGAAATATATGAAGCTTCTACTGGAGTCTGCTAGCGAAAGGAGCTGCCAATCATTCCTTCAAGGCATATGAATTTTCTCACTTTATTCCAAACTCATATCCAAGTGCCTTATTGACTCATGCTAGTGATATAAGTAGGATTTGGCATGAAATATTTGTCCATCTGAATTTCAAATATCTCTAACAACTACACAATCAATATATGGTTGAGGGATTGCCTCTCATCAAGTCCTCTAAAGGTGTCTATAATGGTTGCTTGGTAGGTAAGCACCCAAAGCGAAGTTATGAGGTTGGGAAGGCAAGAAGAGTTGCATCTCCACTAGACTTGGTTCACAATGATGTCTCCAGAACAATACCCACAACATCTATGAATGGATCCAGATACTTTCTGACCTTAATTGATGACTACTCAAGGTATTGTTGGATCTACTTCCTCAAGCATAAGTATGAGATGTTTGAAACCTTTAAAATTTTCAAAGACTTGGCCGATAACATTCTTGGGAAGAAAATCAAAGCACTTAGATTTGATAATGGAGGAGAGTACATCAAAAGATAATTCCAACAGTTGTGTGCTTCAATAGGTATTCAAATGAAACACTGAGTCCCATACACACCACAAAAAATGGTGTAGCCAAGAGGAAGAATAGATCCTTGAAAGAGATGGCTACATTCCTTCTTGAAGCAAGAAATATTCCTCCATGTCTGTGGGCTGAAGCAATGAATTGTTCTTCGTACATCCAGAATAGAATGCCTCACAAGTCAGTGATTGGGGCCACTCGTTTCGAAGCATTGATGGGACATAAACCCAATGTCTCACATCTGAGGGTTTTTTTATCCAAAGCATGGGACATAATTCCTACCGAGAAGACGAAAGCCTTCCAAGCTCAGAGTAGCGAATGCATACTGCTGGGATATAAATAACATATGATATAAATAATAAAATACTTACAATGAAAAATTATTAAAATTTCAACAAACATATGTGTGTGTATGTGCACGCGCGTGCGCACATATAACATCTAAAACATAAAATAAACAAATGTCCGTACTCAAATTATCAAACATTTTTTAAGAAGAACAAAGGGCACCCTTAAAAAATTGTGAGAGGCCACTGAATAGAAGAAAATCACTTAAAATATTACAGAAAGACCATATTACAAATTTAGTTATCACTTTATTGCATTAAAAACCTTTAACAGATTGGAAGTCAAGAGGGGTTCAACATAGTTATCATGCACCAGATGAATCGTGTAGGATAAGAGATGGTTCAATTCACTACGTTATCAATATCTATGTCTTAAGAATTCTCCTTTTTTTTCAATGGAAATTGACCAAGAAACCCACAAATACTTCCCCGTGTTTCATGGATGGTAAGGCTGATATATCTTAGGCATTCCCATCCACAAAAGTGCACACGTTGTTTGCATTTCAATTTTGAAATGTGAATGAATTGATATGTAATATTGATTGTGTTTAATAATTTCATATTTTACTACTATAGATTTCTCATCTTTTAAGACTTTATTATAATTTTATAAATTTTTATTTTATTGTTGACTAATTTTTATATTATAAACATTTACCTTTTGAGAGGTGTTTGCGAGGTAATGCCACTCCTTTGTCTCACCACCCATCACCATTCATGGGATCACATGGTAGTAGATAATGGTACACACCCAAGAGAACATGTAAATACAAATAGAAGGGTGAAAAGCTTCATGAAGAGCATGTAGAGGATGTCTATCATAATTGGCTTAAAGGTTCTAGAGTTATATTGGGAGCATATGGACTCATGCTTAGTCATATTGTTACTCATACGCACTATGAATTCGATACCTACCAACAAAATGATGACCGAAGGGTTCATTCTATCCATACTTCTCCTCATGTTTGATCAATGTAGTTATATAATGGCTTCCTTCATAGCATCTAGATTGTGTAGTAGACAATCAGATCCATTGGAGGAAAAATAAAGGGAAACAAGGCAAATAAGGAAACAAAAATCCATAGCTTAGAGTTTCCACATTCCAATCTATGAAGTCAACCTGCTCAAGCAAGAGGTGAGAGAGATGAAGGGGAAGGATCATCATTTGGCATGGAATAATATGGAAACCCAAAATCCAACACACATGATGCACCTTCAGTTCACATGGGTCATCCTTCGGTTCTCGGGATGCATGGGAAACTAAAGGGAACCTATCGAGGAATAGGAAGCAACGATTTTGGGCTTAAATAATTGCAATCAAATTTGAAGGTACACACAAAGCGAACACTATGAAATGCTATCACTCAATGTAATATAAAGTCGAGGAACAAAGGATATTTTCCAATAACACAAAAATTGATGAAGAGCTAGCTAACCTGATCCCAAATTCAAGCTTTTTTAGAGGCAAAAAAACTAGGTCCTAAACTCTAGGCCTATACTAGCAAAGAAAGTCGTTATTACATGCCACCTAGACATAGAGAAGGAGAGCAACAACTCATATCGATAGGTAATTAAGGAGTTCAACTCCACCAGTTAAATGTTAAGAATTATTTTCCATTGCAAGTACTTTAGAGTTCAATAAAGTGGCAAATGAGGAGGTAAAGGAAGATGAGGAAGAACACCAATAGGGTGAAGATCACTAGCACCCTATATGCGGATGCAGACTAGAAAGTAAAAGGATTGGTTGAATTCTCTTTTTATCCATCAATCTTTTATGTTTTTCTATAAAATTCTTAGAGGCCATAAAATGTATTTTTCATATATAATAGTTGTTAAAAGCCATAGGCTAAGACATGTAAAACACAATATTTTTTAGTCTCATGCATCCACTTTGCCCCCTTCCTCATTTCCCAAAACCATGTGCATCCCTCATCATTTACATGGATAAGAAGACTCTCATGTTAACTAGATATTTGGTCCCATACTACACATTCCCACGACTCTATGTCCAACACCTATCACTAGTACTGATAATATGGTTTCCAAGGCATATTTGTAATACGTGAATCCCCATGAAATTTTAAAGTCATTTCCTATCATGGAAGACAATAATATTACCCACCCTTCTAATGACGCCAAGGCCATTACAATTTACACAATCAAGTAAGATGAGGCCCACTCTCATCTCCTTGTAGAAATTTCTAAAAATCTTGTAGAATTTGTTTCTAGTAATCAACATCCACTACCTAAGATAGGTCTCATAGATTTGATTGCTACATGGGAAAATATTCTTAGTATACATTTACAACTAGTAACCTATCTAATATATATTCACACTAGAAGCATCATGGATCACAACAATTTTCTTTTTCAAAATAGAATAACAATTGTCCAACACCACCTATCATGTCTAAATTCCTCCTCCATGTAGTTGAAACTATAAATCTAGACATTTCCTCATCATCATTGATTCTCCTTATAATCATCATCCCCTCCTAGCATCATTCCTAAATTGAAAAGCATTGGAGGACTAAAACATCTCTTTTATGGAATAGTTTTGAGTAGGATCAATGTGTAACTTCCTTGAACACATCAGCACTATTAGTAACCTAAGTCACCGGTACATTCAACATCATCTTCTATGTTTCATTCATGCATCAAGATGAATGCATGGAAACTTCTGAGCTCAACCTAAAATAACTAGTGTGGATAGTTTGGGTATGTCTCTCTAGGTCAAATTTGACAAACTTATATAAGAAGTAGTTGGAATTAATTAACATATATAATAACTAGATGAATCCTGGTGATAATCTTTATGAACTTTTGGTTAGGGTTAAAGTTGAATTTGTCCTAAATGACGTATTTGATTTAACTATATAAAGGTGTTTGCCTAATTAATGCGATAATCATCTTTCCTAGAGTCTTATTCATTCTCTTATGTTTTCTATTATGGGTTATGATCTTGGTTATTTTACATACTTCTCTGTGTGTCATGGGTGTGATTTTAAGTTCAATCCATATTCTTGGCTTCCCATTTTAGGCTCTTTGAGCCTCACTTCACAAGATACACCAATACTACTAAGATAAAGACCATAAACATAATAAAATAAAATTATACCATTAGTTATGGTTATGCTCCATTTGTCTGAACAAAGCATGTGGAAGATTACACTATAATTAGTATTGTGCAAGGAATATAAGATCCACATGCATGAGAACAATCAAGTAGAGTCGATCTCGCAACTTGAAGAACCTTCTTCACCTTGTTATAACTTTTTCCATGTAACTTAACTTGATCACTACCTAGTTAAGAATTAAAAGGGATGAGATCTTGTGAATCCTAATGAAGTTGTTTTAAAAAAAAATTGTCTTAGACAAGGATTTTTTTCTTCACCTAAAAAAAATATCTTTCTTGCTATTCATATAGAATCAAAGAGAAGAAGGCCATTACAAAAAGTAGCAAATACATCTCCAACATGCAAATGTATACAGTACTTTAGCCAGAGAATCCAATCATAAACACAAGAAAATAGCCTTATCAGAAGAAACTATAGTTAAGTCCAGACTGATAGATTAGAATACATACAATACATGATAAGATGCTGACGCAAAAGGAAAATAGTGACACCTTGAAAGAATGGGTCTCAAACAATTAGACCTTAAGCTAGTAAAGATTGACCTTCCCCTCAGAGAAAATATTCTCATCTATGAATTCCTGAAAAAGTAGGCAAGCCTCATCACAATATAATGTTTTTTTAGAGAGTGATTCCACCACCACATTATGCTCCCTGTGAATGTCATTAACCTGTAGCTTCCAAAACTGGGAACGAAGATCAACATTTCTAGATATCTAGTGAACTAATGAGAGTGACCCAATATTAGAAATTCCTTCAAACCAATTAACAACAATTAAATGAGTCACCAGAAGTCTGCAAAAAAACAATTCAATTTAACCACACAAATTGTAGAAGGCACCACAAGGCTAGTAGCTTTGCTTTGGTATTTGTCACTTTTCTACACCCAAGCATGATGTGTAATTAGTGCTCGTTATTGATTTTTAGAAGATCCCCACAACCACCAAAGCCTCCTTGTGCAACACCATCAAAGTAACTGTTGCCACTCCTGTCCAAAAAATTGGCCCCACTCGTGCTCTGGTTTTTGCCAAGATTTTAACCACAGTGTATTCCTTATACACCCTGATACGCTTCAAAGTACTGTGATGAGAGAATTGGGGTACATATTGAAAGATAACTAAATTCCTCATAATCCAATTATGCCAACAAGAAAAGACGTGACAAATACATGTGATATTTGAAATTGTGTAGACAATCAGTCTAATTTTGTTAAGAAATTCTAAGGCCCCATCACTCCTCAATCTGTAATATATAACAAGTCTCTGTCCAGACCTGTTTTCTAAAGGGGAAATTCACAAAAAGGTGTTCAACTAAATCCCTTTCCTTTCCACATAAAACACATAGAACGGGACCATACCACACTCTTTTTTGTAAGTTTTCCCAGGTGGGAACTTGGTTCTCCAAGCATATCCAAATAAAACATTTGAGTTTCAATGGAATCCTCTATTTCCAAATCTAAGTCGCCCACCAAGTAGGACTAATCTTGATATGTGACTAGGCTATATATTGATACACTAATTTTGCAGTCAAATCTCCCTCATATTTGTGCCAATTCCAAGCCAAAGAGTCATCCTCGATAGTGAGCTCGATACCTCCTTTGTTAATTTAGGAAACATAAGCGTCCCAATCCACCCCCAAAGATCCTTATAACTTCAAGTCGGATTCCTGTAGTCGATAATTCCAAACATGTGTAGACCCACCAAGTCTAATGACCTAATCTAGTGAAGAAATACCCAAATTTGTAAGATGTTCGAAATTACCAGAGCTTAGAGAAATGGGCCCACAACATCCAACAATCTGATCATGCCCAATCTGGATAGAGGAACCACTACCCACCTTCAATGTCATCCTTTCGGTGATCTAGGGGTATACTTTCATGAACCCCTTCCAAAACTAAGAGTCCGCCCTCCATGATCGAAGATCAAATCTAAACTAAAGAATATTTAATGTCTCTTCTTCAAATATTTGTGCTCGAAGACCTCCTACCAGAGACCAGTCCCAATTAGAACCCTCAAACAGTTCTTCATGATCAACGGCATATTAAACCAACTCAAGTTTTTGATGTCCTATCCACACAAATCCTTTGGCCTGGATAGCTTCTCCCAAGCACCAGATGATAATGAGAAGAATCAAATGTGTCAGACCATAGGAAGTTGAAGATCTTATGTCTGATGATATTCAAGATAAACCAGGGTATTAAAGCCAAAGAGAACCAATAAACTAGAATTGCTCTCAAAATTGATTTAAGAAGAATCAAACGACCACCAAGAGATAAGAGTCCATAAAACTAAATGTTTATCCTTCTATCAATCCCCTCTTGACTAACCAAACCCTAGGATTTGTCTAAATAAATTTACCATAGTTAAAAAAATCAATAATTATAAAAAATTAGAGTACCTACCATTAATAAAAATAAATAAATAAACATATTAAATATATTTATATATACTAATGTTCTCAATACAATCTTTATCCCATACAAATAAAATTTAATATCAAGGAAACCAATTTACACATTGGATTATCAAACTTTCTTAAGAAAAGCATAACATACACTCTAAAAATACTCAGATGTAGGAAAAAAAGAATTTACACAATGTTACATTGAGATGTCAGAAAAAAAAAATTTACGCAATGTTACATTGAGATGTTGGAAAAATGAATTTATTCAATCTATAATAAGACATGGTTATTTGATTATTATTCTTAAAATTGCAAATTTATTAATCATTAAAATGTTATAAAAGTTAGAAATAAAAAAAATATTTAACATAGTCATTATATAAGTAAAAACAAGAGATGGTTCAATTTTCTAAGTAATAAGATCTTTGTACACTAAATAAACTAAAAAAATCACGCAAAAACAGAGATGGTTCAATTTTCGACATCATAAGTTCTTTGCATGGTTTATTAATACTATTTAAATGAAATTAATTTCAAAATTAAAAAATAAATGTATTTTATGAAATTCTTAATTTTTATTTTTAATTTGAAAAAAAATAAAAATATTTGGTGAAACATAAATGGAATCTTTTTGTTAAAACTTTTTTCATCTACATGTTTCTAAGAAAAATAAAGAAAAAAATTAAAAAATTTAATAAAAAATAGTCAACATTGCTTTTGAAAAAATACATAAATAAAACCTTTTTTTCAAAAGTTTAAATCAAAGTTTGTAAAAATCTTAACTTCAAAAAAGACATAAATGAAATCTTTCTTTACAAATTTAAAATTAAATCAAAATTTAAGAAAATCCTATCTTTAAAAGAATATAAATGAAATCTTTTTTCACAAGTTTAAGTCAAAGTCTATGAAAATCATAACTTTTTGAAAATCAAAGTACATAAAAGTCTTGAGAAATGAAATTTATTTCCAAGTTTAAGACAAGTCTATAAAAATCATAACTTTGTAAAAGTCAAAGTACATAAAAGTCTTCACTTTCACTTTCGAGAAAAACGTTAGTCTTTTGTCATACTTATTCACTCCACACGGGCATTCGTCTTATTCACGAACCGGTAGCCCTCAACAAATGGCTCGACTTGACTCACAAGTCTGCACTCCGCATGAGTTTTTTTTATTTAAACAACTCATAAGAATAACTGTAAATATGAGAATGATAAGTTATTGACTTACATTGAAGTGTCTAATGGGGAAGAATAAAACATGGCTCCTGGCTCTCATGGCAAACCTCGCCCTGATTCTGGACTTCTACCAGAGACGTTGACTTAACAGCCACAGCGCACCCCCTCACACCATTTGGGATGTTCGCTTCAGGCTTTTTAATAGGTTTTTTTTCAGTACTTGTTTCAGTGTCTTCTTCCCTGATTGCTCTAGGGTTTTCACTGTTCTCCCATTTGCTGCCGGGTTCCCTGCTGGGGTATACTTCATTGTTTGAAGGGTGGCTGGTGCGGTTATGTCCCTTTGAGTCCCTCCCCCTCTAAGGGGGACTAGTACCAACCAAGGTAAAAAACAAGTGGGAAGGACATCAATATTTTGGCTGACCGCGCCTCTGCCATTATTAGATGCTGACACAATGTATGGGGTTGTGTCGTTTTCTCCAGACTTTTCTGTTTTCCTCTGGTGTCATTGGGGTTGACTTGGATACCCTCGCTTCTGGGGGTTAGGACTTTACATGTGTCGTGGTTTACTGTCAGCCTTTCTCCTTGGGTTATCTTTGGACTATTGAAGCAACCCTATTTTGTTTTGAAGGTTCCTGGAGGTTTTTTACTGTTGGGGTTTTATCATTTACATTGGGTCTTGCCCCTGCCACTATCCCCAGTTGTGGCTGGGTTGTCTATGGGTTTGTTCTGGTCAGTGTGGCACGATAATCTCATCTTCTTTGGTCTCCTGTGGTCCCCGTTCACCCAATGTGGTTCCACTGAGGCTGACATTATTGGACTGTGGTGGGTTGACTTTGGTTCTCTCGTTTCTGGGGGGATGGGATTCACGTGTTCTGTGGTTTTTATTAACCATTTGCTCAAGGTTATTATTTGAACGATTGTATAACCCTAGTTTTCTTTTAGGCTACCGATTTTTCTTCTCTTCACCCGGGTTTATTTTACTGCAGTATTGCTGACCATAGTCCCAGTTGTTTTGTTCTAGGGTCATGCCTGGGGTGGTGTAAATTGATTGGTTTCCGATAGTCGCCATCTGTGGCTCCACTTGCAGTACTGGGTCGCTACTCTGGTGGGTTACTTATCTTGGGGTCTTAACATGACTGATCGGGCTCCTCCTACTCATTTCCGTCAGAAAAGGCAGACAAAAAGTATAAAAGCCCAGGAGGGGCGCTACCGATATGTGCTGGGGCACGATATCTACCTGGACAGGGTCACCACCCTCTGCTCACGAGATCTGATAGGGTGCTTAGAATATGCGCGCATGGATAAACTGGCATGGGTGGAATGGGCTACAGTCAACTGGAAGCCACTTATTGATTACGTTCCTACGATAAGCCTACTCTCTAGGGGATGGATAGTCTTTGTATTTTTGGAGGAAGCTCATTGCACTCGTATCTTGGAGGGCGTCTGGCGTATGGGAGCTGGATCTTTGGTCTTGGACTGATGGCATACAGGTTTTGATCCACTAAAAGAAAGAATTTCCAAACGTCATTTATGGACTCTGCTCCCTCACCTACCCTTTCCTTTATGGAATAAAAATGTCTTAGAGGGTATTGCCAACTGTATTGGCCGCTTCGTGGCTGTGGAGCCAGACTTTCTTCTTGCCTATGATAAAAGGATTGCTAAAGTTCTTGTTGAACTGGATGTATCAAGAGGCTTGCCTGCTGAAGTTGAGATTCTATGTGGGGAACGTCTGCTTATACAGAAGCTGGACTATCTTCGGGTTCCTTTTAGATGCAGCGTCTGCCATAATACCGAACACCTCAGACGCCAATGTCCATCTCTTCGTACATTTGTAGAAGATTCTGGTTCTGATATCTTCCAATCAGAAGCAGATTACAACATTGACAGTACTCCTATCTCATTGCCAGGTAAACAAGATGCTCCTCCCATTATGACTGAAATTGTTTCTGATTCTTTTTTAAATGATATAGATGGACTTATCCAGTCCCACACCATTGGCTCACGGCCTCAGCCCTATGACACTGGTCTACTATCCCCCTCTCCTGTGTCAGATGCTTCTCCAGTTGTCACTGACCACTTAGCCTCTTGTCCACACTTACCTCCTTCTCCTATTGTGAACGTGGACTGTCCTCATCCTCTGCTGCCTAAGCATAATATCCCCGTGGCAGTGGGTTCTCCCTTACCTGTGTTAGATGACTCAACTGCTACCATTGACCATCGGGCATCGATTCCTCTCTCACCTAACGTAGAAGTGGACTTTTCTTATTCTTCGCAGCCCTCACTATCGTCTTCACAGGGCTTAGCTGCTCCATCACTTTCCTCGCTAGTGGAGTTTCCTCCCTTGTCAACTCGGGGCTCTTTCCCCCCTTCTGTCCCTCGCCCTATAAGCCCTAATTCCTCCCCTTCTTTCTCTGATCCCTCCCTTAAACACTCCCTCTCCTTTTTCACTGCCACTACACCTACCTCACCCTCTACTCTCCCCCTTAATTCCATTCGGTTTTCCAATGTCACGGTCCGAAGAAAAAAAAGGTAATAAAAGAAAATCTCAAGTGGAACTTTCCTCTGCTTCTCCCCCCTATATACCCCTCTCTATACACTTAAAAGATGCAGCCCGCAATGCACCTCCTCAGGGACTTAGAGCCATGTCTCCCCTTCGGGATGATTCATGAAGATAGTCTCTCTCAATGTCAGAGGCCTTGGAGGCAGGGCCAAACTTCACTGCCTCCGCACTCTCTTCCACTCTCTCGATCCGGATATGTTACTTCTTCAAGAAACCATGTGTAGTTCCTCTCCAGCCTTATTGGCTTTCTCAAAACTTCTCCCCTCCTGGGAATTCTGTGCCATTAGAGCTTCTGGGCTCTCGGGGCGCCTACTTTCTGCCTGGAATCCTCGCAAAGTTAGATGTAAAGCTTATCATACATGTTTGGGACTACTGACACAAGCATCTTTCCGGGGGCTTACCTATTCTGTCCCTATACTTAATGTCTATGGCCCCTATAAGGACCGTGTTTCTTTCTGGGATTTAGCAAAAAGAAGCGGTCTCCTCAGTTACCCTATTCTGATTCTTGGAGGTGACCTTAACCTTACACTTTACTCCTCTAAAATTTGGGGGCATAAATCCTCTCCTGATCCCCTTTCTGGACACTTCCTTTCTCTGTTTGACTCTCTTGGCCTGCTGGATATTGCTCCCCAGTGTGTGGGTCCAACTTGGCATAATGGCCACTCCGGTGTTGAGGGCATCAGCAAAAGACTTGATAGATTTTTAATTTCCAGTTCCTTTATTCCTTCTTTGGGAACCCATAGAGTCTGGACTCATTGCTCGGACATTTTGGACCATTACCCTATTGTCTTTGAATGGAATAGGCAGAGAGTCTCTTGCAATTATCCCTTCAAATTTAACCGGTCATGGCTTGATGATCCTGCCTTTACTCACTGGTTCACCAATTATTGGTCCCTTCTTACATTGGATGACTCAGCTTCGGATCTTGACTCTCTCCAACACAAGCTTCGTTTCCTTAAGCAGGATGCCGAAGTCTAGATCAAGGAAAAACAGTTCCGGTTGGATGCTGATCTTTGTAATATTGAACTAGTTATTTCCTCCCTTCTAGCTGAATCCTTTAATGGCATTCTCTCCTCTGATGACATGGCACTTCCAGCCCAACTTAGATCTAGAAGGAAGTCGATATTGAATCACACTCTCCTCACTTGGCAATTAAAGACCAGAACTAAATGGGCTCTTTAGGGTGATTCGAACACTAAATACTTCCACATGTTAGCCTCGGGTCGGAGAAACCAAAATACTATCTGGTCTCTTGCGGATGAGGCTGGCATCTCTTATACTGAGGAAACTAATATTAAAGGCCTGGGTCAATCGTATTTTGCTAATATTTTCAAAGATGATGGGAGTACCTGTCTTTCTCACCAACTCAAAGTTATCCTTCTTTATCCTCGGATGTTCCCGGCTGAGAAAGCAGCAGAGATTTTGGGACAGGTATCTCTGGGGGAAATTGATCTTGCACTTAAATCCTTTAAAAAAGACAGAAGCCCCGGCCCTGATGGGTGGCCCGTCGAATTCTATCTGTTCTTCTTTGACCTTTTGGGAAAGGAACTTATGTCTGCTGTTGACACTACTAGAATTACTGGAATCATTCCCACCTCTCTGAATGCTACCTTTATCACCCTAATTCCCAAAAAAGATAAGCCGCTGTCCTTTGCTGATTTCAGACCCATTTCTTTATGTAATCTCCTGTATAAACTCATCTCAAAAGTTATTGCGACCATAATTAAACCCTACTTGGATTCTGGCATTTCTCAAGAACAATTTGGTTTCCTCAAAAACCGTCAAATTGTAGATCCCATTGGCATTGTACAGGAATCTCTCCACTCTATCAAATCTAAACACCTCTGTGCCTTTATCCTCAAACTTGATCTGATCAAAGCCTTTGACCGGGTTAACTGGACCTTTATCTGCCTCATATTGATTCAGATTGGTGCCCCCCTTCAACTTGTCAATTGGATTATGGGTTGTGTCTCCTCCACCACCTTTGCAGTTTTGGTCAATGGAACCCCATCAAACTTCTTCCCAGCTTCTCAGGGTATCCAACAAGGTTGTCCCCTATCACCCTTGCTTTTCATCCTTGTCATAGAAGGTCTCAGTCTTTTAATTTCTGATGCCCGAAGAAATGGACTTATCCGAGGAATCAAAATCACTTCCTCATTAGCTCTGACTCATCTTCTTTTTGTGGATGATGTCATCCTCATGGGTAATGGCACTCTTCAGGAATGGGCTGCTTTTGATGTTTTACTTGACACTTTCTGCAAAGCTTCTAGAATGTCAATCAGCTTGGATAAATCAGTCCTCCTTCATAATAATATACCTGCCCCAAAACTCTTATGTCTCTCTAGAGTTATTCCCTTCAAGCTGCTCCCCATCAATACTGGTTTCAAATATCTCGGATTTTTCATAAAACCCCTGGGATACCGAACAAGGGATTGGGAATGGCTGGTCCAGAAATTTGAAAAAAAAATCTGTTTGTGGACACATAAGCTGCTTTCTTTGGGAGGAAGGCTTATCCTTGTGCAGTCAGTGCTCTCTAGCATTCCTGTATACTGGATGGGACTTGCACCTTTACCTGCTTCTATTCTACATAAGCTAAGGAGCATTACTTTTGCTTTCCTTTGGGGATCTTCTGGACACAGTTGAAAATTTGACCTGGCATGCTGGTCTAACCTATCTTGGCCAAAGAAATTTGATGGGTGGGGCATTAAAAAAAATTTATTGGTTCAGCACAGCACTTCGCCTTAAGAATTTCTGGTATGTTCTTTTCACTAACAGTTTGTGGCACCGTGTACTTACTTCTAAATACCTGAAACAGTCTTCTGTGAACTCTTGGCTTCGAAATAAAAAGTTTTGTACTAGTGGTGTTTCGGCTATTTGGAGAGGATTTCTTCAAACAATGCCTTGGTTGGGTTGTCACCTCACATGGCAAGTTGGTAATGGAAGGGATATCCTAATTGGCATCGACCCGGTGATAGGCAATCCTATCTCTCTTTGCTTCCCAGATGGTTTGAGAACATACCTGAAAGACCTGGATATCACGACTCTAGCTCATGCCCACAATACTTTATTAGATGCTCATCACTATTGGTACTCAGCAAATGAACTGATGTTGGTTGGTGAATGGAAAGAGATATGGGATACATTTACAGGGTATTTGGACCTCAACAGTATTCGGCTTTCATCTGAACCTGATCTATTAATTTGGGATTATAACAAAAAGGATGGAGTAATCTCAGCTGGCAGTGCCTATGACTGCATTGTAATTTCCCACAATCCGGCGTTTGGTAGCAGGCTGTTCAAACTACTATGGACAGGTCATATTCCTCGTAAAATAGGATGTTTCACTTGGCTTGTGATGAGAAATAAAATTCTCGCATGGGACAATTTACAAAAACGAGGAAAACATGGACCGGGCATCTGTCTTCTTTGTTATTCAAATGATGAAACTGTTGATCATCTCTTTTCAGGATGTCCTGTCTGAAAAAGTGTATTGGGTATTTTATGTGATCAATTGCAGCTGAATAAAACCCCCGAGGATCTATCTATTTCTGAGTTCTTTGTACACTGGGCATCCACTTACCATCGCAGCTCTGTCCACTATTACATCCCCCACCATATGATCTGGTATATATGGAAGGCTCGCAACAGGGCAGTTTTTGATGGTTATAAGGTTACAGTGCTGGGCTTTTTTTCATCAAATCTTAAGTGCTATTCATTCATGCCCCACTCAGCCTGTGAACAAAATCAAGGGAATTAAATCGGCCAGGCAGATCGGGCCAAGACCACATGAAATTTTCCCTTGTGGCTATTTCGATGGTGCTTCGAATTCTACTACTGCTGGCATTGGATACAGCCTGTTACTAAATGAGAATCATCGCCTGGATTTTGCACTGGGGGTGGGAAAAGGATCCAATACAAAGGCAGAACTATTGGGTCTTTGGGCCCTTCTGCACTCCTCCCATATGATGGGAATTCCACTTGCTCACATTTTTGGTGACTCTATGGTTATCATTAATTGGGCTAAGGGAGTTACTGCTCTCTCCCCACCAGAGCTTCATCACTGGTGTAGGGAATCACAAAAGCTTATTTCAAGCTTCCATGATCTCACCTTCAGTCACATCTATCGTGAACACAATTGGAGAGCAGACCGACTTTCAAAATCAGCACTCGCCTTTCCACCAAGTCTTGGCTGGTTTTCTAAATATTTTGATGACCAATTGGTCACTTGTGACTCTTTTCAGCTCTTCTGATTTGTTTAGATGGGGCTCTTCCCCCTGCTGGTGACTTGTTCTGTGTATTCAGAGTGTCTCTTTTTGAACCGCGGTTTTGCCCATTTGGTTCATGATAGATTGGTCTGATAGTGATTGATCTTTTGCATGATGAGACAGATTTATGATGGGAACTTCACTTTATATTGCATGCCTTTCCCCCCGTCGGCATCAGGATGTTATCTCTTATGACTTACTGTATCCTTTGATATGTAACCCTTCTTGGGTGGGTGATTACAATGCCCTTTGATTCTTAATAGAATATCAAGGACATACTTTTTCTTTCTGAAAAAAAAAGTCTGCACTCCACATTAGTCTTGGTCTTGGTCAATTTGATACTGTTTTTATCTTAAATAAAAATATTTTCTCAAAATTTTAAATCTAAGTACGAAGAAAGTAAAAAACCTTCAATTTGAAGGTCTGAAAAACGTAGATGTTTTAATGAAATATAAAAGTCTTAATCAATGATTAAAGTTGAACATGTATCATTAATATTCATATTTTAGATAGACTTTAAATGGAATTTTTTTAAGCCATCTAATACTCATATATTGAACAAAAGAAATTACTCAAACACAATAAATGATTTTAAAAAGAAATCTAAAATATTTAATTTTTTAACCTTTATTTTTTATAAATCTTTAAAAATATTTAAATATAATATTTTTCCAAAAATTTCAACAAGATTTATAAAATTCCATAAATTTCATTCTTAATAAAAAAAACATAAAAATATTTGTCAACTAATTGAAATTAAATATACTTCAAAAACCTTAAATAAAGTTATAAAAATCTTAATATTAGCCTTCCATGAAAATATACATGTTTTTATCTTAAATAAAAATATTTTCCCAAAATTTTATATCTAAATACGAAGAAAGTAAAAAACCTTTTATTTTAATTTGAACATGTCCTAGCTCTCTTTGAAAGGTATCAATTCATCTCAAAAGATTTATTGAAAAATTACTTAGAGAACAAATTTTATATTTTAATGTATATGTAAGTAAGAAAATAAAATAATTTTTTTAATGTATTTATAAATAAAGAAATAAAATAAATTATTTTCAAAAATAAGATTAAAATTTTATTAAATATTATTATCTTATTAAATATAAAAATTAATGTCATGTAGTTATGGCTAAACCATTTAATTTCAAAAAAGAAGTAAAACATTTGATCGAGTCATATAACCTATATTACCTACCTAACATTAGTTTTTTATAGTATATTACCCTACCTAACATTAGTTTTTTATAGTCCTATGTTGTGAGAGCCATGTTCATGAATTCACTAGATTGTGACTCTTACATTTTTTTTTTCTCTCTCTTTCTCAAATTTTCTATCTAAGTTTCAAATTCTACAATCCAATGGAAATAGTGTGGACATCTTCTGCATTTTACTTTGCAAATTAATTTTAGCCGTTAACGTATTTTTTAAAGACCAGACATTCTCTTGCTTCTTCCAGTTAGGTTATTAATATTTGCATTCTTAGAATATGTTCCATAAATGTACCTCTAGTCTCAACTCTCTACTATGAAAACTATGGAATGGTTTGTAATTATAATTCTAGCGACCTCAACTTTGTATTTCCTCTTATATATGTTTCATTCCTTGCAAAAATCATTGATAGTGATAAACTTAATCTGTATTAATCATGGCCATCAAGAATGGAGAAGACACACTGTTTTACTATGTATTCCATGAGATAAATGATTTCTATTGCTATGGAATTCATCAAATTTATTATGAAATGAGCTAGTATCAAAGGAGTATCCCTTCATTTAATTGAACCAAATTTCTAATTTACAAACATGATGATGTAGATAGCTCTAGTTTCTAGTCTATCACAAGTATTTAATGTTGGTGTAGGTTCCATATATAACCCAAGTCATAATTAGGTACATGTTTATTGTGACTCTATATTGAGAGTAGATACTATGATTATCTTTGATGTAGGCAATTTTTTTGTGTCTTCATATGACTTCTAGTCAAATAATATTTACTTTACTTTGTAATATTACTTTAATTGTGTGGATTTTTTCTATGTGCAATAGTAAGGGGACATTGTGCAATACTAAGGGGAAGGTTTTAATTAGAGTACAATATAAAATTACCTTTTATACATATTCTCAAAAGTGTATCTCTAATACAACACAAGAACACCACTAGGTGTCTAAGGAATAAGATAAGATTTGAGCTATACACATGCATTGATAATGCACTAGACAAGGTTTTTATTCTGTTTCTATGAATGGAACATCTATAAGAGCTTACTATTACTCTTGTGTGGGAAGTACAAGATATAAATTCATGAGAACAATTAGGTAGAGTTGACCCTACAACCTGAAGAAACATTACTTTGTCTTTCTATAATTTCTCCCTTATACCAACTTAACTTGAGCGCAACCTAGTGAAGTAACAAAAATATGAGATCTTTTGAATTATAATGAAGTTGTTGTCAAGCAAAGATCTAAAAAAAAATGGTTGGGCAAGACTTTGTCCAATTAATTCCATAAATATAATTATTGTAAGACAATTAATATAAATAACATATTATATAAATAATAAAATACTTACAATGAAAAAATATTAAAATTTCAACAAACATGTGGGGGGGGGGGGTGTGCGTATAACGTCTAAAACATAAAATAAACAAATGTGCGTACTCAAACGATCAAACTTTTTTTTAAGAAGAATAAAGGGCACCCTTAAAAAATGGTGAGAGCCACCAAATAGAAGAAATCACTTAAAATATTATAGAAAGAGCATATTACAAATTTAGTTATCAATTTACTTCATTAAAAACCTTTAAGAGATTGGAAGTCAAGAGGGGTTCCACATAGTTATCATGCAGTAGATGAATCATGTAGGATAAGGGATGGTTCAATTCACTACGTTTTCAATATCTATGTCTTAGTCCTTTTTTCAATGGAAATTGACCAAGAAACCCACCAATACATCCCCATGTTTCATGGATGGTAAGGTTGGTATATCTTAGGCATTGTCATCCACAAAAGCACACACCTTGTTTGCATTGCCATTTTGAAATGTGAATGAATTGGTATATAATATTGATTACTTTTAAGAATTTCATATTTTACTACTATAGATTTCTCATCTTTTAAAATTTTATAGTAATTTTGTAATTTTTTATTTTATTGTTGGCTAATTTGTATATTATAAACATTTTCATTTTGAGGGGTGTTTAAGAGGTAATGCCACTCCTTTGTCTCACCACCCAACACCATGCATGGGATTACATGGTAGTAGATAATGGTACACACCTAGGAGAACATGTAAATACAAATAGAAGGGTGAAACGATTCATGAAGAGCATGTAGAGGATGTATATAATTATTGGTTTAAAGGTTCTAGAGTTAGATTGGGATCATACAGACCCACGCTTAGTCATAATGTTACTCATACGCACTATGAGTTTGATACCTACCAACAAAATGATGACCAAAGGGTTCATTATAGCCCTACTTCTCCTCATGTTTTATCAATGTAGTTATATAATAGATTCCTTCATAGCATCTAAATTGTGTAGTAGACAATTAGATCCATTGGAGGAAAAATAAAGGGAAACAAAAATCCATAGCATAGAGGTTCCACATTCCAATCTATGAAGTCAACCTACTTAAGAAGGAAGTGAGAGAGAAGAAGGGGAAGGATCATCATTTGGCATGACAAAAGATGGAAACCTAAAATCCAACACACATGATGCACCTTTAGTTCACAGGGGTCATCCTTCGGTTCTCAAGATGCATCGGAGACTAAAGGGAAAATGCTAGGACTAGGAAGTGACAATTTTGGGCTCAAATAATTGCAATAAGATTTGAAGGTACACACAAAGCCACCAATGTGAAATGTTAGCACTCAATGGAAGACAAAGTCAAGGAACAAAGGAGATTCTCACCTCATTCCAAATTCAAGCTTTTCTAGAAGCAAAAAACCTAGGTGCTCCTAAACTCTAGGCCTATACTGGAACACAAAGGTGTTATTGCATGCCACCTAGACATAGAGAAGGAGAGAAACAACTCATCTCTATAGGTAATTAAGGATTTCAACTCCACGAGCTAAATGTTAAGAATTATTTTCCATTGCGAGTCTTTTAGAGTTCAATAAAGTGACAAATGAGAAGGTAAAGGAAGATTACGAAGAACACAAATAGGGTGAAGATCACTAGCACCATATCTCCTCTGATGCTGATGTAGACTAGAAATTCAAAGGATTGGTTGAATTCTCCTTTTATCCCTCCATCTTTTATGTTTTTCTATAAAAAACAGTAAAGACTATAAAATATCTTTTTCAAACTTGTTATTTTTCATACATGATAGTTGTTGTTAAAATCCATAGGCTAAGACATGTCTTTTTCAAACTTGTTATTTTTCATATATGATAGTTGTTATGGCTATTTTCATATATGATAGTTGTTAGAAGCCATAGGCTAAAACATGTCTTTTTTAAACTTGTTATTTTTCATATATATGATAGTTGTTAAAAGCCATATACTAAGACAAATAAAACATCAATTTTATTGCAGAGCTGAAAGCCTCGATAACATAAAGATAATTTGCACAGGCTATAAGCTTGATGGACTAGAATAAAAGTTTGAGGTTAAGATGCTTCTTCTATAACTCTCTTGTGTATATATGTAAATATTTTTTTGTTACCTATTCTATAAATGAATGGCTATTCTTGAAAAAATAATGTAAATATTTTAAAGAATAATGTTTTATTGAACATATTTTTATAAATTTGAAATTTAAGATTATTTTTTACAATTAAAATTAGGATTAGTTTTTAAATGAGTTTAATGATTAAGAATATAATATCTTTCCAAGAATTCAAAAATAAAAGTAGAATATATAAGTCCATAAACTTTAAGTCAATTTTACTTTTAAAAATAAATTATTATTATAATTATTAAAAAATCTTAACACTCTCTTTAATAAAAAGATAAAACAAATAAACAAAAATATAACTCAATTATGATTTTAAAAATAAATTATTATTATAATTATTAAAAAATCTTAGTACTCTCTCTAATAAAAAAAGATAAAATAAATAAACAAAAATGTAGAAAGCTTATCCCGCATCACATGTGATGATAAGATACTAGTGATAATACAATTTCAAAACTTTAACCTGCAAGAGGATAATACAATTTCAAAACTTTGACCTACAAGAGGCAGGTAAAACTTTTATATCTGAAACAAGGGTTGTGGACTCTTACCATATACATTAGAGTCTTACATTGGAGTCTTTAGACCATTAATCCATTTAAAATTTACTATATATATATATATATAATGGTTTGATATGAAATCTGTGTGAGTAGTAGCATTTTGGCCTTTCGTTGCATTGTATAGTCCTTCAAATTTCTGAGTTGCAGGTATTGCCATCCAGTTGAGGGACGGTGTTGGACTTGAGAAAATCATATCATGGGTGACCTTCAGTTGATCTCTGCATTTGTGGGTGTGGGTATTAACATGGCATTCAACCAAATTGTTGACTACATCAAGATTGCCCTTCATTGCAGGGAAGACTTGTCAGCTCTTAAAGATGTGGCGGCGGGCATCGACCCCATTATCACTCAGATCCAGCAACACCGCCAGCAATTAAACATGAGGAGAACAATATCCGTCTTTGACAACTATAGTAATGCTTCAGCTTCAACTTCAGCTGTGAATGTATGGCTTAAAAAGTTGGAATCACTTCTCATACCGCGGTTTAACATTATATCTTGTTATCAGACAAGCAAGCGCATCACCAATTTGATTTTAGAAATCGAGAAACATCTAAAATTGGTTCCTTTGATACAGTTGGTGAAAACTGAGGAGCTTCGGCTAGAAAGCGTCCAAGCTTCAACCAGTTCTTCTAGTGCATCTACCTCCATGCAGGCTATTGCTCCAACAGCTAGGGGCTTCTTCGTCGAAGAACGCCTCATAGTCCGACAAGAGGAAGCGTTTGCAATACTCGAAACTCAAAAGATAGAGCCCGCAAAAACCCTTCTTCTCAAAAGAGTCTTCAACAACCAAAAGGTGCGGGATCTCTTCAAAGATGATTTATTGCTTTGGCTCACTGTTTCCAGTTTTCCCTCTTATGTTAATCTTAGAAATGAACTCTGCATGCAAATAGTCATGCTAACAAAGATCGATTTTGATAGAAATATGGGGGATGAATATGCAAAATTGTGGTTGAATCAGAGACTGCAGACACATAGGTTTGCCTTGTTTTTAGATGATCTATGGAGAGATGTCTCCAAATTGATAGAGGAATTAGGTCTATTGCTGTCAGTCCACGGCTCCAACTCCATAGTTATTGCGAGTTCGAGGGATCGCAGGGTCCTGTCAAAGATGGGAGTTGCAGAGACATCGATAATAAGAATGGGGGATTTGGTAGAAGAGGACAGTTGGCACCTATTTGCTAACCATGCATTTTCGTATAACAATGGAAATCTGCCAGAAAACATAGATGAGGAAACTGCAAAGGTTGTGTGTTCCAACTGTGGAGGGCTTCCACTTGTAATCAAAGTGACACGGAGGGCAATGGCTGGCATAACTCAACCACAAGAATGGGAAATAGCAGCAGAGAGGTTACCAATTGATGACAGCAATGAGCAAGCCGAGTCATCGCTTATGTATAAATGCCTAAGGTCGAGTTATGATTCACTAGGTAACTACAATGTTAATCTGCAATTGTGCTTTTTGACTGCAGCTACAGCCTTTTTGTTAGCCAAAACCAAGCCGACTAAACTTGAGTTTAGGGCTCAGTCGATATTAAAATTTAATTTTCACTTTTCACGCCGACCACTTTTTCTTTTTTTCTTGTTGGGTGAAATTTGTCTATCTCCCGACTAGACAAGTTTATAAATTTTAGTCGGTCTTTACACTCGACTAAATTTACTTCAACTTACTTGTCGGTTCTATCGACCGGTTTTTACCTCGACCACTTGTCACTTCTAAGTCGGCTGACTTCTTCGACTTCAGAAGTCGGCTCACCTCTCCGACCACTCAAGTCAGCTGACCCCTTCGAATTCTCAAGTCGGTTGACCTCTTCGACCACTCAAGTCGGCGACCTCAATCAGCTGACTCAACCGACCTCTCAAGTCGGCTCACACAACCAACTTAGTCGGTTCACTTTGGTCGAAATCTACAGAGTGTGTTTCTTTGTCTAAAGACTTAAGAAATTACAAATGCTTTTCACCTGTGAGTAAGATGAAGCAAAATAGACACATTTACAAATCCAAATAACTTATAAAAACATATGCCCAAATATGTAGGAAGACTTGAGTCGACCAATGTGTAGTAAAACCTGAAACTTTCACGCGGTGAGAATTTTATGGGTTCTTTGATCTTTCACTTAACAGTAATTGTAAAAGACATTTACCCAAGTAAATCTGGAAATATGTGTGGCCAAATAATCATGCATTCAACCATAAACTATTTCATATATTTAACTATGCGGAAATAACAAAGTATTACAATCTTGTCGGTCCAGACTTGTCCTTTTACAAAGCTTCAGCTCTTCGACTGAATCACTTACACAGAAGCTTGAGCTTCGACTTCTTTTTTCTCACCCTAAGTTCCTCTCTATTGTGTGTGTGTAAACTCTCTGTCTCTAACCTAAATTACAATTTGCTTCTTCTATTTATAGGCAACCTGAATATTGCTTCTACATGGGTCGACTGACTCACCATTAAAGACTGTAATAACTATCTACCTAACAACTTAGCTTCAGAAATAAATTCGACTGGTTTACATTGCCGAATCGTGGACTCTTCCTTCTTGTTAGACTGACAGACAAGATCTTGACTTGTACAGACTCTAACAGAGTCGGCTGAGAGTCAGGTACATATTTGCGAGTAATTACATTTTTCCAGCACTCCCCCTTAATTATAAGCAGATGGAGATTTTTAAAACAAAATTTACAAAATGTTTCAGAGCTTAGACATGCTCTGTTTATGACAGAGTTCACTGCACAGAACTTGTCATTCCAAGATAACTGCGCAAATACTGGAATGTGTCATTTGCCAATGGTTTCGTGAAGATGTCTGCAAGTTGATATTCAGACCTGCAAAATTCCAAACAAATTTCCTTGTCGTTCACCAACTCTCTTATAAAATGAAACCTTGTGTCGATGTGCTTGGTTCTCTTGTGAAACACATGATTCTTTGATAATGCTATGGCTGAATTGTTGTCGCAGAAGATTGTTGTCGGTTCTTGATGGTTCTGTGACAAGTCTTTTAAGACTCTCCTCATCCAGATAGCTTGACATGCAGCACTTGTTGCTGCAACATACTCTGCTTCAGCTGAAGATAGAGTTACTATGGGTTGTTTCTTTGAAGCCCATGAAACAACACCTGTACCAAAATGAAATGTGTACCCAGATGTGCTTTTCCTGTCATCTATGTTGCCTCCATTGTCACTGTTAGTGTCTTGGTGTCATGGGAGTTGACGGTGCTCCGACCGGTTGACTTACATGTGGTATTTGAACCACTTCCTCTTCCATATCATCATTGTTGACGTTCGACACAATGTTGACATTTATGTCGACGGTTCCATCCCATGATTCATTCTCAACAAATTGAACATCTCGACTGATTATCACTTTCCTTGTGACAAGGT
Organism: Pseudotsuga menziesii; assembly: GCA_001517045.1. Lineage (NCBI taxonomy): Eukaryota > Viridiplantae > Streptophyta > Pinopsida > Pinales > Pinaceae > Pseudotsuga > Pseudotsuga menziesii. The sequence goes on along the minus strand of LPNX010793370.1, from coordinate 481,080 downwards.
CATACAACTTGTATGCTTTTGTGTCTTCTGAATAACCGACAAAAATACATTTCTATCCCTTCTTGTCTAGCTTCCTTCTCAGCTCATCTGGAAAATGAGCATATGCAACACAACCAAAAACTTTTAAATGGGAAACACTATGATTCATACCTGTTCATGCTTCTTGGGGAACTTTGTTCTTCACACTCTTTGTCGGACATCGGTTCATAATGTAAACGGCAATTGCGACTGCTTCACCCCAATACTCATTTGGCAAATGCTTGGTTGCCAACATGCTGCGTGCCATCTCCATGATGGTTTTGTTCTTTCTTTCGGCAATACCGTTCTACTGAGGTGTATACCGTGCAATGAATTGTTTTTGTATGCCATGGGTCTTGCAAAAATTCAGAAATTCATTTGAAACATATTCACCTCCTCTGTCGGTCCTTAAAATCTTGATGCGATGTCCACTCGGGTTCTCGACGAGTGCCTTGAACTGCTGAAAATAACTAAATGCATCAGATTTATGTTTCAAAAAATATACCCATGTTTTTCTTGAGTAATAATCAATAAAAGTTAGAAAATACTTGCAGCCACCAATGGATGATGTCTGCATTGGACCACAAATATCAGAGTGCACAATTTCAAGTGGTGTGTGTGCTCTATACGAATTTCCGACTGGAAATGTCTCTATGTGCTGCTTGCCAAAAATGCAGCCTTCACAAACCCTCTCTGGTCTGTCAATCAATGGTAATCCCTTCACCATATTCTTTGTGTGCAGTAGCTTCAGCCCACAAAAATTCAGATGTCCAATTCTGAAATGCCACAACTAGGATTCATCCTGAACTTCTGTCTGAAATGCAGCTTGCAAATTAGTGCTACAATTTTCTCTCTTGTTGAGGAGCTCGACTGTTTCTTCACTTTCTGCCTTGAATGCAGCTCATGTCTTTATCTTCCCTTTTATGTCGGGAACTATTCTCAATGGAAACAAGCGGTTGCTTGTCATTGGCACTTTTGCTATCAGTTGGTCGCTTGGACGCTTGTCTTTGATCACACAGTGTTCATCTTCCATGTAGACTCTGTAGCCTTTTTGTAACAATTGTCCAATGCTTAACAAATTATGTTTCAAACCTTCGACATGATAGATATCAGGGATATACTTACTCTCCCCCTGTTTGGTTAAAATAGCAACAGTGCATTTTCCTAAGATAGTAACTTGGACATTGTTTCCAAGTGTAAAATCAGTTTTAACTGAATTGTCTAGACTGGAAAACAAATTTAAGTTACCAGTCATGTGGTTGCTGCAGCCTGAATCCAAGTACCATATGTCATGTGCACTTTCTTGAACAACATTGCATTCAACTGGAGATGTTGATGCCATTAACATTGCACTTGTGGAAGTGCTGGTGTTGGTCGACTGACTTGGACTTTGCCTTCCTTGGTCATATTGCTTCTTTCTGCATTCATATGCATAATGACCAAACTTCTTACAGTAATAACATTGAATTTTTTATTTATCAAACCTATGGCCACTTAGCTGACTTGGGTTATGGTTATCTCCTCTACCACCGACATTTACAGGACTTCTGCCTCGTCCTCCTCTTGAAGAACTTCTTCCTCTGCCTCTACCACAGCTTATGGATGACTGTGCTGCAAATGCACCTTCTAATGATGTCTGTGTTCTGCTGAGTCTGTGTTCATGATTGATGAGTGAATCTTGCAACTCATCAATGGTAAATGTCGTCATGTCTGTGTGTTCCTCTAAGGTCACAACCAAGTTTTCAAATATTGGGGGAAGACTTCTGAGAATTTTTTCAACAACCCTTTGGTCTGCTATGGGTTCTCCACGAGATTTCAGTTGGTTTATCAACCCCACAACTCTGGTGTAAAATGTGTCTACATTCTCTGAATCTTTCATGGACAGAGATTCAAAATCTCTTCTTAGAATCTGCAGCTTGGATGTCTTTACCTTATCCAAGCCTTGATAGGCAGTCTCCAATGCATCCCATGCTTCCTTAGCATTAGTCTTTGCTGCTATTCTTGGGAGTATGCTTTCATGAATAGCTTGATGTATGAAAAACAAAGTTTTTCCATATTTCTTCCTCTGTTCTCTCAATACATCTTTCTCAGCCTATGTGAGATTGTTATATGCTGTCATGTCTGCCGGTTCTGCATAACCATGCTGGACTATCTCCCAAACATCTTGACCTCTAAATAAAGCCTTCATTGTTAAAGACCAATATTCATAATTCTTTCATGTAAAGATTGGAGTTTGCAATGAACTAGAAGTGGAAGCCATTTTAATTTTTAATTAACTTTCCTTAGAAAATTAATTTCCACATTTTAAGACAATATTTCTTTCCTAAATCTTGGGTTGATATAAACCTTGCTCTGATATAAAACCTTGCTCTGATACCAGTTAGCCAAAACCAAGCAGACTAAACTTGAGTTTAGGGCTCAGTCGATATTAAAATTTAATTTTCACTTTTCACGCCGACCACTTTTTCTTTTTTTCTTGTCGGGTGAAACTTGTGTATCTCCCAACTAGACAAGTTTATAAATTTTAGTCGGTCTTTCCACTCGACTAAATTTACTTCGACTTACTTGTCAGTTCTACCGACCCATTTTTATCTCGACCACTTGTCACTTCTAAGTCGGCTGACTTTTTCGTCGGCTCACCTCTCCAACCACTCAAGTCGCTGACCCCTTTGACTTCTCAAGTTGGTTGACCTCTTCGACCACTCAAGTCGGCTGACTCAACCGACCTCTCAAGTCGGCTCACACAACCGACTTAGTCGATTCACTTTGGTTGAAATCTACAAAGTGTGTTTCTTAGTCTAAAGACTTAAGAAATTACAAATGTTTTTCACCTGTGAGTAAGATGAAGCAAAATAGACACATTTACAAATCCAAATAACTTATAAAAACATATGCCCAAATATGTAGGAAGACTTGAGTCGATCAATGGAACTTTCACGCGGTGAGAATTTTATGGGTTCTTTGATCTTTCACTTAACAGTAATTGTAAAAGACATTTACCCAAGTAAATCTGGAAATATGTGCGGTCAAATAATCATGCATTCAACCATAAACTATTTCATATATTTAACTATGCGGAAATAACAAAGTTTTACAAACTTGTCGGTCTAAATTTGTCGGTCGAGACTTGTTCTTTTACAGAGCTTCAGCTCTTCGACTGAATCACTTACACAATCACTTACACAGAAGCTTGAGCTTCGACTTCACTTTTCTCACCCTGAGTTCCTCTCTATTGTGTGTGTGTAAACTCTCTGTCTCTAACCTAAATTACAATTTGCTTCTTCCATTTATAGGCAACCTAAAAATTGCTTCTATATGGATCGACTGACTCACCATTAAAGACCGTAATAACTATCTACCTAACAACTTAGCTTCAGAAATAAATTCGACTGGTTTACATTGCCGAATCGTGGACTCTTCCTTCTTGTCAAACTGACAGACAAGATCTTGACTTGTACAAACTCTGAGAGAGTCAACTGAGAGTCAAGTACATATCTGAGAGTAATTACATTTTCCAACACTTTTTAGAAGACCGAATTGTTCACGCTGAACTTCATGCGATTCATGCGATTCCATTATGGACGGGGGAAGGGCTCCTTCAGCCGCATGAAGCTGGTTATGAGGCTATACCATTTGAAATGGGAAAGATTTACGTGGAACTATTAGCGGATCGTGGTCTGATCGAACCGACGATGGGAGACTTCGATGGGAGCGTGATCTGCTTCAGAATCCACGACGTTCTGCGTAATTTGGGAATACAAATTGCGGAGCGCGAAGAAAGTTTCTACTGCCGCCTAGGCAGAGGTTTGATTGCGTTGAATGAAAGTGACTGCCTGCGGCGCACCCGGATTTTGCTTAGTGACAACGATTTGAGATCCCTGCCGGCATCATTGAGATCAGGCACAAAAATATGTTCATGGATAATGAGTAACAACATACAGTTTACCATGTGACCTTCACAAGTTGAGATCTTTAAGGTACCTATGTCTTTACCGATGCATAGATTTGCAGTATGTTCCATACAACATCTCAAAGCTTACGTCTTTGCAGCGCTTTGTAATGTCCCGCTGCACTCATAATTTGTGGGCAAAACCAGAGGGACGTAATAGGCGGAAAAAGGTGGCGTCTATTCATAATCTGAGTAGTTTAACACAGTTGAAACTATGGAGAAACAATTGAAGAAGGCACACTACAGAATATGACCCAAATGGAAACACTTTTCTTAACACTCACGGGGATGGCAACTCTACCTCATGACATAGTTAATATGGTAAAGTTAAAGAGATTTTGGTTGGTAAGTTCTCTTCTCCTTAAAATAGACTGTAACGTTTTTAAATTTCAGAATTTGCGCTCTCTGAAATTGAGTCAATGTGGAGATTGGAAGAACTCGCAGATTTGCATAAACTTGGGAATTTAAGGGAACTAATCATCATTGATTGTCCTACGATAAAGAAATTTTATCAAGATTATGGTGAGATGGGAGCATTTCTTAGGTTAGAGATAGTTTCCATAGTTAGATTAAATGAACTAGAAGAGTTACCTGAAGTGGAAGAGGGAGCATTGTCTTCGCTTAAAGTATTCAACCTGATGTAATGCAATGATCTTGCCACAGTGTTATTTGAATATCAAGAGATTGGAAAAAATAAGAGTATATAGTTGTTCAATGGTGTTAAAGAATTTAGAAAGAGTCAAAATGGGAAGCAAAAGGTTAAACATAGTCACAATGTCTACTTCAGATACAATAGAGTTTGTAAAGAGATATTTACAAGTGTTTGAGACTTCTCAAGGTTGGTTCTATCTTGACAAAATTTTATGAAATTTTGTAATAGAGTTTGTAAAGACATATTTACAAGTGTTTGAAACTAGTATGGATTGGTTTTATGGCGAATTTTGGAGCAACTCGTTTTTTTTTTCAATATCTTGACAAAACTTAATAAAGACATATTTAACAAGTGTTTGAGACTACTAAAGGTTGGTTATATGGAGAAGTTTGGAGCAACAAGCTTTTTCTTTTTTATCATGTCATGACAAAACTTAATAAAAATTTTATAATGTTTGTTTTGATAACTAATATTTATAATTTTAATGCTTTATATTATATATATTTATTGATTTTAATATTTTTTTTAATTATTAAACCAAAAATCTTGATAGTTTTTAAACATTTTAATATCATTTTATTTTATTAATATAACTAGTTAATATCATTTTGTTTGATTGGTGTAATTAATTAATATCAAAAACTAGTTCTTTTGTATAAATATTTAAATGCAACTTTTATAATTATATTTATTTACTTTAACATTTTATCTTAATTATTGAGTAAAAAATATTCAATAATTTTTAAACATTTTAATATCATTTTATTTGATAAATATAACTAGTTAATATCATTTAATACACACTAATAAGTTCATTGCAATGCTATTTAATACTATTTAAATGAAATTTATATCAATGCCATTTAATACTATTTAAAAGAAATTTATTTCCAAAAAATAAATCCTAAGTTAAAAACCTTGATCTTCACCTCAATTTCAAAAAAAAATGTATATGGCGAAACATAAATGGAATCTTTTTGTTAAAGTTCTTTCTATCTACATGTTTTAAAGGAAAAGAACATTTTAATACAATAAATCATTTTAAAAAATTAGAAAAATCTATAAAAATCCTGAACACTTTGAGAAAGACATAAATCAAGTCTTTTTTCAAAAGTTTAAATCAAAGTTTATAAAAACCCTAAATTTCAAAAAAGACATAATGGAATCAATAAATCAAAGTCTATAAAAGTCCTTACTTTCACTTTTGAGAAAGACATAAAATTATGAAAGTCCTTACTTTCACTTTTGAAAAAAACATAAAATTATTTAATCATAAATGGAATCAATCTTCGTAGATTTAATTTAAATCAAAGTCTATGAAAGTCCTTACTTTTACTTTTGAGAAACACATAAAGTTATTTTGTCATACTTAAATGATAGGACTATGAAATCTTTCTTCACACATTTAAAGACCTACCTTTCAAGTTAGAGAATTTTTTTAGTGATACTTAAATGTATATATTTTCAAAAGTTTGAAGTAAAAGCTATGCTAACCTTATTTTTCACCCTAGTCTTTAATAAAGACAAATATTTTCCATGAGACTGAAATGGAATATTTAGTCCTCTTCTTTAAAGTTGATGAAAGTCCTCACTTTCACTTACTAAAGACATACAGATATCTACTCATACTTAAATGGTATTTAGTTCATTATCACTTAAGACAAAGTATTTAGTCATAGAAGATATAAATTTATGTGAACAATTAGTTAGAGTTGACCCTACAACCTAAGGAAGCACTACTTCACCTTTTTTTTTTAAATTTTTTCATGTACCAATTTAACTTGATCACAATCTAGTGAAGTAACAAAGAGGTTAAGGTTTTTTGAATTCTAAAAATCTAAAAAAATGGTCGACCAACACTTATGTCTAATTCATTTTATAATAGTCATTATAAGACAATAAATATAGATAACCGATAATATAAATAATAAAATGATATATATATATATACAAATGTGCGTTCTCAAATCATCAAACATTTTTTTAAGAAGAACAAAGGACACCCTAAAAAATATGCTACCACGGACCATTGGATCACTCCCCATATTACAAATTTATTTATCACTTGAGTTCATTAAAGCCTTTAAAAGGTTGGAAGTCAAAACGGGTTCTCACATAGTTATAATTTACTACATGAATCATGTAAGAGATGGTTCAATTCACTATATTATCAATATCTACATCTTAGGCATTGTCATCTACAAAAGAAAACATGTTGTTTGGATTGCCATTTTGAAATGGGAAGGAATTGTTACTATATAACAAGAGCCACATGCAGCAATGTCTGTGATAGAGGATGCAAAAATTGAATTGCAAATGCAGAAGTGAGAAAGTGAAATTTTTGCAGGAATTATCAGTTGTAGTTGCATCTATTTCCAAGCAGCACGAAGTCGAAAGCGTATCAACAGAAAGACCACATAGCATACTTGATACTACACTTGATTTTGATGAAACCCACCATAATATGGTTATTGAGATATCCCTTTACATACAATACAAAATAGATCTTGGGTTTTATGCCACAACACCAATGTAATGATTCCTGGAGTTCTAATGTCTAAGTCGTGAGAAGCGCAAGTGATATTAGTTCAATGTAATTGAAAGCTCTCCTTCTAACCTTCAGATAGACTCATTACACATAAACAAAATTAGAATGGGGAATGGTCATCATTAGGAATACAAACTTAAAGTTTAAGTTATGTATAGAACACAAAGTATATACAAGAACAATAGGTAGTAGCATTTTCAGGAATAAAAAAGATCTATGTGCATAGCAATGAATACAAAACCTTCACAAGGATGGAAACTTTCTTCAAAAAAATTTCCTACTATAAGCTATGATTTAATGCCTAAAATAAAACATAAAATCTTCATGAGTACTTGAAATCACTAAAACATGATATTTCTCTAAAATTCATATGAGTCCATGGTTGCAATTATAAAATATGGAAAATTATATAGTCGTTGATTTTGTGTCACAAACAATGATTGGAACCAATGAAGAAAGATATAGAACCCTTAAAATATATACAAGAACAATATCCAATATCATTCTAGAAAAAGAAAAGATCTATGTGCATAGCAATGCATACAATAGCTTCACGGGGATATAAACTTTGTTCACAAAATTTTCAATCTAAAAACTATCATCTAATGGATGAAATAAACACGAAGTCAAAACACGATTTTCCAAAATGCGTGCTCTGCTCAATTCAAAAACAATTGACCTCCATACCTTTCCCATCCCAAGGAAATAACTTCCTCAACCAATTTCTAGCAGTAATAAATGATTGGGTGTATAAGACAAGAAAGGTAGTTGACAACTTGATAGGTTTTCCCTTTGACATTTGGATTTTCCCCGTTGGCTCAAAGGTTTGAATATCCCCCCCCTTATCCTTAGGAAATCATGCCCCCATCTCTTTAATGTTGCATTGACATAGCTGGTTGTGGGTATTTTAATTAAATTGCATATGTACATGATGTCCAAAAATTATAATGTGTCTGTCTAGTACGAAATACCCTTGGCATCGATTTTAATCACCGAAACATACAACGATAAATCGATGTTGGGGATTTTTCCTTTAGCTCCACACCATGATTAATTACAATATTTACATCATATACATTTTTAATGACGCACGGGGTCAAAACCAGAGTGTTACATAAGTGTGAAAACATCTTGTATAGATTCGTCGCATGTGAAAATTTGTTGATGAAAAGTTGATTTTGTATTGCTCGTACATGTAGTCATTGCAACTGATGGGAAATATTGTTGCAGTTGTGGAAATTTCATTGTGCAGACCAATGTTCCATCTTCTATTTCAAGATTACATTCCAGATAATGCTCATGCTTGGATGGTGTATTTTGCTTGTATATTATGCAATATGACAAGTTGTCAGGAATCTGCTTGTTGCAGTTGTTGCAGATTTTTTGAAATGGAGGCATGAAGGCATTTTTTGTTTTCATCGTTCCATGTACCTACAAATTGTAGTTGGTCAATCCCATATTGAATAAGAATTCAAAAATGGAAATCCATGAAGCGATAATGAATTTTGCTATAGGGATGAACTCAGAGAAATATTTCAAGTTAAGGTTCAGTGGAGCCACTATACGGGCCTGAGGATACGATTTGAGAATTGGAAGATGTGATGAGGAAGGCATACCCTCATCTATTTTGAGATTTTGTGGCATGTATGTGTATGCATCGAGGACAATGCATGGTTTAAGGGGGGGGGGAATATAATACCCTTTGGTTTAGTCCCTAGACATATTGTTGTTGTTGTTATGTTGGACATAGTGGAACAAGGTTCTTGGACTATGGTTTACACATTATTATTATATTTATATTATGTTGAACTTATAAAATAAAAACAACCGGACAACCGATGCCATGAAATAAAATATGAGGAACCATGATGTTATGAACAAGGGGTTGTGTAAAAGTGTTTACCTATGTGTGTTGAGCCTATGTTGATGTTGTGTGCCCTTCTTATGTACATAATGGACCCTCTTGGTTATGCACTCTGATGTGTTATGTCACTCGGTTTTATTTACCTTGAGATTATTTTTTTTAATTTGAGGATTGGAGTCCCTCTCTCACCTAGTGCACCCTCATGAGTTGGATTAGTGTGTCTCTTGTTGTATTCACCTAATGTGTAAATATTGTTTACTATTCTCGTGCTTTTACCCCTCTCTCCCAATTTAAATTGATCATGAAGGAATTTGATTTTCTTGTGTTAGCTAGTCACACTTGTGTGTTGGTTCATGTTTTTTCTCTTGTTCTTTTGTTTGGCACTTGTGGTTCGATTTTTTTGTTCTTGGTGTGAGATCCTTACTGGTCATTGCGCCCTTGTGGATGTTGTCCCTAAGTTGAGTACTCTTGAGCCACTGGTGTATGTCCCGGAATTTTGTACATGGAGATCCTGGATTGGCAGTGTTAGGATAAATTAATCCTCATTTGTCCAATATAATCTATTTGGTCATTTTTCCTAGCTTAGGAAGTTATTATCACTATACTAGAGTATGGGGGACACACCTGTGGATTATCTGCCACTCACTGCATCTCCATGCATGAGTTTATGTTCCTTTGGGACCAATCCCTACATTATAGGATCCCACTCTAAGTGCCACCAACTATCTCCTTCAGTATACCTTGGTAGGTAAGCAGTTATGTTGAATTACGCATTAGAGGAAATTTCAACTGAAAATGGGCCTTTTAACTCTAATTCAAATTCCATGTCATCATGTGTTAGACAATGAAATTGCTTTAAATTTGAAATACTGTATAAGTCTTAAACACTTTTTTAATATAAATTTGGGGATAGGTATCATAAAAAAATTATTATTTTGTTTGTATTTTTGACATATCTCCTATTTTGTTACTCAATTTTTGATCGAGAGAGCTCACATTAGAGAGAATTTGAGGTCAAAAATGGGCCTCCTAAGAGATGTACTACAAAAATATAAGATATATTAAAATATTATGAGTTAGGGGTTTTATGGGGTAGGTATATATGACAACTCACCTCCTACACTACTTTTTATGCACAATATAAATAACCATGGTTGAGTTACTTTTCTAAATTGACTATAAATAAAATTAAAAAATAACTCTACAATGATGTGGCTAAGATTCATTGTAAATTCTCAAAAATTTATTGTCCTTTAGCATTTATTTGTCTTGAACTTGTAAATAAAATTAAACAAAAATGAATTTAATTTATATGCATATACATATCTTTTTCATATAAATATCATTCATGAATTTAATTTATTTTAAAAGTACAAGATTATATATATATTAGTTTGACATTATGATATTAAATAGAATTGAGTGAATACATAATTTAAAATTAAAAAACATGAAAATGACAATATATTATTTTATAAAAAAATACGAAAAGACATTTTTATGAATTATGAGTACTTTACTTGAAAATGACAATACTATTATTTTATGAGAAAGTGAATTGTGAGCACTTTACTTGAAAATAACAATAATATTATTTTATGAGAAAGTGTGAAATGACTTTTATTGTGAGTACTTCCCTTATGACTTAAAAGTACTTGTACCACTACCTTGGTTAACTATGGGCTTTCATCCACCATAGAAAATGTGACAAATAAGCATTCTTAACTCATGCAATGCCACCTCAACCATGGGGGATGATGTCATCTACTAGAATGTAATTGGTTGATTTTTATAGTACATTTTGGTCCTTTTGAGGCCCATTTTTTACCTCAAATTCTCTCTAATGTTGGATGCGGAATTAAATTTCGTGACGTTTTTCAGGTATTTCTTGTTTTTGGGGTAGCAAAGTCCGTCAAAAGTATGTCGAGTGGGTACTCGTTGGATGCGGAATTTAATTTCGCATCCGACGAGCTCTCTCGATCGAAATTTGAGTAAAAACACGGGGAGCTATGTCGAAAATACAAACAAAAAGGTAGTTTTTTTTATTTTCTTCCTCCAAAATTAATAAATATTATTTTATTATTTTAACTTTTATTTTATTAATTTTTTTAGGAGGCCCATTTTGAGTTGAAATTTTCTCTAGTATTCCAGTTACAATCAGTTATCCTTGCGTAAGTTTTGCATGCATGCAAGGAGTGTGGCGCCTTTTGTCCACCTACCTCATAAGTTAACTGATTGTAGACTAATTTAGACATCCGTAGTTAAACTAGTGAGCTCCAACTGTGATTTTTCCACACTAAGTTAGCTAAACAGATAGTTAGAGTTGGTAGATTTGAATCCTATCCATAGTCTCTGAATTCTATTTATTGTACTACCATTGTATTACTAATTAATGAATGAAGATTAATGTTGTGATTATCTGAGCAATTCTTGTCTGGTTAATCTAAAATTTGTGTCATGAATTCTTTACCCAGTGTACATTGATCTTAATTATTCCATTGCATAATTCCTTTCCAATAGCTCTCATATTGGCATGTAGATCTGTGGTTCTCAAATTTAACAAGAAGTAGGGGTGAGGCCCACTGCCATTGGATTTGAGGTTGGACAAAGTCGTGTATTACCTCTGGAGATCATGTTTTGGAAACACAAGTGAGGTCCACTACCTTGGATTTGAGGTTGTCTTTGAGCCACTAGAATTTCCCTGGATTGGAAATGCTACTTGCCATTGGGTTGTGGTTGGATCGTTATCATGGAGCCACTAGAATTTCCCTGGAATGGAAGTAGAGGCCACACTTGCCATTGGGTTGTGGTTGGACTCATTACTTCAGATAATTTGTGATTGAGTATGCTCTTGCTTGTAGAATCATGGTTCTAGATCGAGGGTGACCATTGCCTAGTTGATGGGATTGCTCATCAAGGTAGGGTGTTAGTTATCCTTAGGATCATACACTTATGCCAAGCATATTCGTTAGAATGCTCCATTGTGGCAACAAATCCCTCATAAATTGGATCCCTAGGTATGTGTAACATTATAATGAAGGTCTCATAGAACAAAGTGCAAGAGATGCTCCATCGATTGCTAAAAAATCCTTGAATATAGGGTGTCCTCAAATCACTTGCAACATGTGTGGATCTAGTTTCATAACCAAAAAATAATTTGCATTCAAGGCCTCAAGATGGAGCATTATAGGGATATGCGCGTAAACGTGTGGAGTACCCCATTCAAAGGTGAAACGCCTCATCGATATATTACATAAGAATCTAGGAATCCCTAAATTGATGGGTGTTCATTTCCAGTAGAAAGTAAAGACAAGTGTGAATGCACTAGTTTGGCCCCATGGTATATCTGCAAATTTAAGGCAAATTTAGGTGGGAGATGGTAGTTAGAACCACACCTTAAAAGTAGGACTCCCTTAGAACATGCAGTCTAGCCTCTAGGCCACCCTATTGTTTGGAGTGATTAGCAAGAAGAACACATATAAACCACCTCCAATAAAATAACAATTGGACCACTCACCAAGGAATGTAGTGACACCTCCTTGGGATGATAAAATAATGCCCAACGCCCCCCTTAAAGATAAGGTGCTTCCTCCAAAGCATGTTTTGACCTTGATTCTTGTGCATCTATGACCAACAAAATGGTCTCAAAGATGGTGCACCATCGAATCATGTGCAAGGGTTGTGGTGCTCCTCCATATATGCAATAAACCATAAATAGGTGGGATCAAAACCTAGGGTGCTCCTCATACTCTCCAAATTCTCCTTCCATGATGTGACAATGCCTCCAAATATGTGATTGTACCTCGTGATGTGCAAGATACATCCTCAATAAACAATTATGCACAAAAATATGCTAGTAGGGGCTTCAAAAGGTGTAAATATACCACATGCACCACCAAAACAATGCATTAAAAGGGGATCCTTAATGAAGGAATAGGCGTCAAAAGTGAAACCCAGGCATGCAAACCAAATCATACACAAACACACTTTTGAAAAAGGTCTTGAATACTAGTGCAAGTATTCATGCATCATGTGACTTTGGTAACACATCTCGATATCTCTAGTTTTCATGTTATTTTTAAGTAGGCTACAAAAATCCATCATTGATGAAGCTACACATACATATATATACACCAATGGATATTCGAAATATATGATATCGTTTAAATAATATTGTTTGGAAATGTTCATTTATTTTCGTCCTAACATGTATCAGAATTTTAAAATAAATTGATATGCCTTGGCATATATAATAATTTAGCCATTCATTGCTCTCCCTTGGAATTATGAAGAAGAAGGTTACTCTTTTCACTTTCCTTCACCATGGCATACCGGTCGAATGACATCCGCAATGAATGGCGAACCGATCCCAAGATCGCTAACATGGTCCTACATAATGAAATGGCATTCCACGCATATCCGAGCCACGCTTGGAAATATGAATACCAAATCCATAAAGGGAAAATATATTTGAACAAGAAATCAACATTGAAATCACATGTATTATCTAAGCTACACCCCTCTCCCACACTCGGTTATTCAGGGTTTCATAAAACATATGAAATGATCAAAAGATCATTTTCTAAGAAGGCATGAAGAAAGGTATATGCACCTTTGTAGCAAAGTGTGACATTTTCCAATGATATATAAGGGAGAGAGAGTGAAAGGACGAGGTGAACTTCAATCGGTTCCCATTTCTTCAACGTTATGGAACCACATTTCTATGCGGCTCCTTATGGGGTTACCAAAATCTCACAACAAATTTGTAAGCATGGTCGTGGTTGGCCGCCTTTCCAAACATGCTAATTTATATGCTCTACAACACCCTTTCAAGGTATCAATGGTAGCACAAGTGTTCCTCAATAAATTCTTGAAACCCCACGGTATGTCGTAGTCTATTGTCACGGAACATGACCCTACCTTCAATATCAATTTCTTGTAAGATATGTTTCACCTCCAAGACACTCAACTAAATCTATTTACTGCTCATCGCCCCTAAATCGACAGTCATACCAAAAATGCCAACAATTACTTAGAAGCGTATTTGTGGTACTTATTTCATAGATGCAATCTAAATGGGGTTAGTGGTTAACTCTACCAAGATGGTTGTATCATCAACTTTCATGTTGATGATGATGATGATGATGATGAACATCCAATAAGACCAACTTTGGTTTATCGAACCTAAAAAAGGAATGATTTAGTTTGCTTTAAAACTATATTCCTATGTTCAAAATCTTGGAGAGATGCATTCCGAAATCAGTATAATTTTGATGCGCTAGAAGGCTAGGAAGATCGGTATTGAAACAAAGATTATAGAACTGAGATGTAATGTGGGTGTATGAAGTGCATTCTAAGATATAGTGTTTTTCGTCGTCAACGTTCTTAGTATCACAAAGATGGCAGATCATTTCCTCTCATGGTGTTTTAGGAGCCGTCCAATACCATGTTTCACTATAGAGCTCATGAGAGTTCGTTCTTATCTTAGCTACATTAATTTTTTTCTTCGAACTAGTTAAAACAAAGAGATGCTTTTGAACTTCTAGATTAAGGTTAATGACCTCCTTCTAGTATCTTAATTTTCTTTTAACCTCTAAGTCTTTCTCGAACCACATTTTCTCTTTAAACTTAGAAGTAATAATATTTTTAATATCAATAATATGTCGCCACTCATATGACTCCCTTCGAGGTTGTATATGGCTAAAATAACCCCTTGATACTCTCCTACTCACGCAAATATCTAAGATACAAGGGGTCGACAAAAAACTCATAATTGAAATCAACATTATTTGCACTCTCAAGGATAATCTAACCATGGCTTAGAACAAGATAAAATAATGATACGGTGAGCATCGTTTCGAACACCATTTTGAAGAAGGGGATTAGGCATACCTCCCCCTAAGCGTTATACAAAGGCCTCATTTAAGAATAACCTCCACAGAAGATTTCTCTCCCAAGTTTTATGGGGCCTAGAAAATCCTAGAACATGTTGGGCAAGTGGCTTACAAAGTGAAGCTACCGAACAACTCTAACATTCATCCAACTAATTCATGGAACTTGAATCCCGTATAAATTTTCGCTATAAAACACCTATGATGTGTTTGTTTGTTAAAGGTCACTTAAAAAAAATAGCAAAAAGCTAGGTCATAACTTATGACGTGTAAAAGTCACTTTCAATAAAAATAAATAAATATAAAAAGCAAAAGGCCAGGTCATAACTTTCAATAATAATAATAAAAACCATGTCATATGATTACAATTTACGGTTTAAATTACTGAACCGTTCACTAAGTCGGTGGACGCGGATTCGTGACACGTGTAGAGGATTTAACTAAGTCGGTGTACGAGGGTTCCTGTAAGAGCATTTCATATCTCTCTGGGCTTCGAAAATTGGAATAGGAGTTTGGCCTGCCTTTCCAGGGTAAAAAAATGGCTCAGTCGCTACCCAATGGAGGAAGAGCAGACTAGCTATGAAAGAGAAGCTAAAGGCAAAGCCATGAAAAGAGAAGAGGAAAGAATTCTCTGCAAATTTATTGTCATGTTCCTTTAATCTTCTCCTCCCACTTCTTCCTTTAATCTTTTGTCTATTACTGTTTCAGGTATGCTCTGCTATCTCACGGCTTTTAGGTATTCTATTCTAACTTCTTCCTTTATTCTTTTGTCTATTGATGTTTCAGGTATCAGGTATTCTCTGCCATCTCACGATTTATAGGTATTATGTTCTATTTTCTTGTACACTTCTTCTTGAATATGTATATGTCTATATATGGATCATCTACAGTGTCATTTTCATCCGTTCCTCCGAATACAGGGATGACAGGGCAACAAAACGTTTTTAGGAACTAGCCGCCACCGTAATCATGAGACAGACAGAGAAATAATGCCCGTTCCTCCTCATGAATGAATGAATTTAGGTATTATTTTCCACGCCTAGATAGCATACTATTTTATTTTCTTGCAGCGTCATTGCTCATATATATAACACAGGTCTACTCGATTTGATGTTATTGATCAAAATTATTTGTAGATTGATTGTTTTATTTAAGGATTTAAAGATTTGATGTTATTGATCATAAATTCAGAATTATTTGTTTGTTTATTTGATTATGCACGAAGATTTGATGTTATTAATCATAATTGTTTGTTTGTTTATCTGATTATTAGCGAGATGGATTGTGTTATTTACATGATTTTGTTTGCCATGAATTAATTCATGATGTACTTGCTGCTTTTATAACCTTTCCCATTTAAGTTTTACTGTTTGCAATTTAAGCTCATGATGTCACTGTTTATAGTCTGTTTCCTTATTTTGTATATTTATTTAGATGGAAGCCGTGGCCGTTAAACAGTTTCAGGTAATGGACTGAAGAATATTGAAGTTTTAGTATTATATTTTTTCATATGGTAAAATTTGCAATGTAATGGAATGGTTCTTTATGTCTTTTTAGGTTACCTGGAAAACAGTGAAGATCAATGAGACAGAATGTGGATCAGGTTGTCAAGATCGATGTGGCATGGGAAAACTTGGAACGTAATGGAATGGTTCTTTCTGTTGTTTAGGTGACCTGGCACACAGTCAAGATCGGTGAGGGAGAATGTGGATTAGGCAGTGAAGATCGGTGAGGGAGAATTTGGGTAAGGCACTGGTGAGGGAGAATATGGGTAAGGCATTCGGTCACGGATTTTAAAGGTAGCCGTCATTTGGATTTCATTTTTCAATATAAAAAAATAAAAATTAATAGTGAGCGAACTACAAATTTATCAATACAAATACTTCATAAGAATTTATCAAGACAAAATAAGAAGCGAACTACAAATTTATCAATACAAATACTTCATAAGAATTTATCAAGACAAAGTAAGAACTTCAACATGTGCAAAGTGCTTTTGTGTCGCTTCGAGCTTCTGCCAAATATGTTCTTTGTGCTTGTGTCACTTAGAGCTCGGCTAAATATGTTCTTTGTGCTGGTTTCGCTTAGAGCTCGGCTAAATACATTATTTTGTGGATTACTTTGTGTCTGCTGTTTATTATTACAAGCACAAACTTAACCTGTATTATGATCTTTTCCGAGGTGCTTAGAGCTGCTCGGCTAAAGCTTTTGTCTATTTGGAAACTTCTAGACACTAGCGCGAAAACTGATTTTCAATATAATGAATCGAAAGCATAATGCGATGCAATATGATTAATTTGTTTAAATGAATAAACCGCCATAAGTAACTAAGTCGGTGCACGCGGGGCCAGAATGCCGAATAAATTGAAGTCGTGGATTTCATAAAGTTCACGGCTTCTAACCGTCAAGCTCCTTCAATCTCCTCCTCCCACTGCTACCTATTTCAATTTATCTATTATGGTTTCATGAATGCCATGATCTCGGCCATCTCAATTCATCTATTATTGTTTCAGGAATGCCATGATCTAGGCCATCCTACAGCTTATAGGCAATAAGCAGATCTGGACGGATTCCTTGCAGAGTCATTGCCTTGTCTATACAGTACAGTATAACTATTTTCATCAGTGCGGTCGCCTTAATTACCAGACGGAGAGATGATTCCCTCTCGTGTACCTAGTTAGCATACTATTTTATTCGCTTGCAGCCTCATTTCTCATATACAGATCCTCCTGCATTTGTTTGGTTGTTTTTTATCAGAATTATTTTATTTGTTTGTTTGTGTCCCAGGTTGATTGTTTTATTTTCTGATTTAAAGATTTTTACATGAGTTAATCAGATTTTTACATGAGTTTGGTTGTACTTCTGGTTTTATAACCTTGCAATTCATGATATTAAATTCACGGTTTATAATCTATATAGTTACATTTATTTTGATGAAAGTGTGCATAGATCTTAGTTTGATGAAAGTGTGCATAGATCCGGATAGTAAGGTTGTGGTTTCTGTTATAATTAATTTACATTTTTTTTTATGAAAGTGTGCAATATAGATCTTATTTTAATGAAAGTTTGCATAAATAGTGCAAGAAGGAAGAGATAGTAAGGTTGTAGTTTATGTTATAATTAATTTACATCCAATGGTATGTTGCATTGGATGTGGTCTACGAATTTGTATTTACTAGCGTTTATTTTATATAAATGTCATTGGTTATAAATACGATCGAGTGGGCAATACTTTTTGAGAATTATATTTATAGCTGAAATATATTGATCGGAAAAGGAAATGAATGCTCTGGCTATAAGCTCTCAGAAGGAATCTATTGATTTTGAAGTTTAGTGAATGACCCGCGGAATTTCTTTAAATATTGCAGTGATTTTTTTTAATTAATAAGACGTTTAAAAGTAATTTTGTATTGATTGTTTATTTGGTGACGGCAAGATTGCCAATCCCTTGTTATGATGTCCATGCGTGCTGTCCATGCAGGGTGATGCTGTGGTCTCTCCTTTCATTAAATCGTTAATTTCTTTGGGCTTAGGGTTTCATTCTTTTTCTTAAATTATTAGTGGTAATAATATGTTTAGGGTTCAAGATACTTGCAAAATGGTCTATCTCTTGGTTTACTCCTTCACGAATTATGATTATGGTTTCTAACGATTTTAAATTACATCAATTATTTTATAGTTTTGGATTTCCATATTATAAACTAAGTAAAATATTCTCAATAATATTATTTTTTGAAGTTATAAACTTAAATTAAGTGAAATATTTAAAGCATGCTGGTAAGTTATGTATATTCATCAGGAATACATTCGAGAGATCATGTTATCACTTTGTCAATAAGTATCAAGCAATGAATAGATGGATATTAAAGTTTGAGATAGGATAGTTGCGATTTTGTTTAAAGTTTTAATGGAAATTGTATGAATTTAGGATAGTTGTTCTTTTATTTGAAGTTTTAATGGAAATTGTATAATCTAACTGAAGGGGTATTGAAGGGTATTGAATCTATTTATAAATTCAAAAACTTAATTTAAAGTTTTTTTAAATTTGGATTTTACCAAATTGCAAAACTTTAAAAAATCTTAGATTATAATATATATTAGTTATGGCAATTGTATGATCTGTGGGTGAAGAGGCAGGGGTATTTAAAGGTGTTGAATCTATTTATAGATTCAAAAACATAATTTAAAGACTTCTAAATTTAGATTTTACCAAAAAAATTTATATCATTTTGGATTTTACCAAATTCTTTTATACCTAAACACCTAAAAAAAGTCAATAACATAGAATAAATAGAATGCTTCTTAAAGATTGTGCATTTCAATTTTCTTGTGATATAATACAATGTTGGATGAAATAGTTAAGTATAAATTGAGTATTTCTGAAAATTTATGAATAGTTTTTATAATTGTTAGGTGACCTCTAAAAATGAATAAATAGAATGTTAGAATGAAAATTTATGAATAGTTTTTATCATTGTTAGGTGACTATTTTGGATTTTACCAAATTCTTTTATACCTAAACACTCAAAAAAAAAGTCAAAAACATAGAATAAATAGAATGCTTTTTAAAGATTGTGCATTTCAATTTTCTTGTGATATAATAGAATGTTGGATGAAATAGTTAAGTATAAATTGAGTATTTCTGAAAATTTATGAATAGTTTTTATCATTGTTAAGTGACCTCTAAAAATGAAGATATAGAATGCTTCTAATTTTCTTGTGATATAATACAATGTTGGATGAAATAGCTCTTAAGTATAGATTGAGTATTTCTGAATAATTATGAATAGTTTTTTTCATTGTTAAGTGATATCTAACATGAATATATATAGAATGCTTCTTAAAGATTATACATTTTAATCTTCTTATGATATAATATATTGTTGAATAAAATAGTTGTTAAATATAGATTGAGTATATCTTAAAATTTTTGAAATATAATATATTGTTAGATGAAATAATTATTGAGTATAGATTGAGTTTACCCGAAAAAATATGAATATGAATAAAATTGCAAATAGTTTTTTTATTGTTATGGTCGAGTAACCTCTAAAAATGAAGATAAAGTGAATGAACCATTGAGATCTCTAAAAATGAAGATAAAGTGAATGAACCATTGAGATCTGGTTTTAACCGTTTTAAATGTGTATTTTAAAAGTAACCACGTCACCTACCCATTACCAATTAATAGTGGACGGATTTTGGATAAATATCTCATTGTCAACATTGTGGGTAATCAATTAACAGGTTTCACTTATAATAAGAAGCTTTAATAAAATATATTTTATTGAAAGAAATAAAAGATTAAATTAATAATTGTTTTAATTTAATAAGCTCATTGAATTATTGAATTTATTAATTAATATGGTGTGTTGTTTATCATTTCCTTTTGGAATTTATTTAAACAAGGAAACGACCCTATTAAAGTATGAGAATCTAAAAGTATAATGTGGTTTAATTTATGGAAAATGATTTTAAACATAAGTAAAGAGTGGAAAATGATTGAGGTATGTCTTTTTTTTCTATATATATGTTTGTTGTTTAGTTATTTTATAATCTAGATCGACTGATGCTTATTTGGATGATTTTTGGAAAGATGAGATAAATTTGGTTGTCAATTGTGAATTTATAAGTTTAATAAGTTATGCAAGTATTAATATGTTTTTCTTTACATTATTTTTCACATGACTTTTGTTCAAAAACTAGTCAAGAGTTATTTGATTCATTGGAAATATGAATTATTGACATTGCAAAATAAAGATATTTAAGGAGGCAAATTGATTTGGGTGCATCCATGGAGGTGGGTAACAATTTTTGGCAACGGATTTTCAACAAAATGCAAAAAGCGCACCCTCGATCGAGGTTTTAATACTTCGATCAAGGGTTTAACAAGTGCTCAATCGAGTTTCTTTTGAACCCACGATCGATCTCTTGTTAAACCCTCGATCAAGGTGTCTATACCTTGATCGAGGGTTTACCAAGAGCTCGTTCGAGGGTTAGCTAAACCCTGGATGAGTGGGTTCCTGAACTCTTCTTGAGTGGCATCATCCAACCCTCTTAAACAACTAGCAGCCATTCCAACGTCATTGAAGCTCCCAATTACTCTGAATTACTCTTGAGAAATCAGAGGGTGCACGATCTTGTGATGGCTGGCCAGGATCTAACAATAAACAAATACAAACTCAAAAATAAATTTACAAGCTCAAGAATAAATACAAATAAATGCTAGCTCAATAATGACATTTTATTTTACTTAACATATTGCCATTGTTAGTTAAAAAATTAGCAAATAAATTATACAAGCTTGAATAAAATTTTATTTTAAGTTTATCGTATTGCCATTGTTTGTTAACAAATTAACAAATAAATGCAAACAATGGTGGCTGTAACTGGAGATGAATATGGACCCCGGTTTAAATCGGATTCCTAATGGTTAAAAGGTAGTCACTTGGCCACCAAGGCTGTCTCAAGCTTGAGTATTAGGACAGTACCCCTCACTTCAAAGCGCAGGTAAAACTGCTAACCGATTGGCCACAAACGACAGCTCTTTGGTTTTCCTCACAGGTGGGAATCTAGTCATTTTGGTAGGGGTCGTTGCCATTTTCGCTTGGCAGGTCCTCTCATTGGTCAGCTACTTCGGGGTTCTTGTGGTACTCCTCATAATGAGTTTTAGGGGAAAGCCCAAGTACTTCCCACAGTTGTTGCAGATGAGACTTATGTCCCAATCCGGATGTTATTAAGTAAATTAGGTTATTAAGTATGATTCCTAGTCATTTGTACAAGATTGCAATGTAATGTAATTGTAATTGTAAAATTGTAATGTAATTGTAATTGTAATGTGATTGTAATTGTAATTGTAATGTAATTATGATCATTATCATATACTAGAATACAATTATGTTCAAGTTTATATTAATAATTCACTTAGTTGATGTTATAGTCTCATAGGTCTATTTGGTTTCAAATAGGATGTTGAAATCTTATCAGTTTATACAATTAGAATCATTTTTTCTTATATATTTTTCAAAATGCACCCAAGATCTACTTTGAGAGTTAAAGTCTTCGAGCATGCCTTCCTTACAAAAGCAAACAATGAACACATTGTATGTGGCAAAATGAGGGCATATATTGTTGTTGAAGACTTCATAGAAGGGATTCCTAGTGCCATCCAATGATCGAGGGCCTGAAAAACATAAATTCAGCCCTCTTATAGGAAAGTCAATGTTTCTCTATATCTTCCAGGGGTGTAAACGCTACCATACATGGCACACAACTGAGAGGAGTTCATACCGATAGATTCATCACCGAATCCGCTATCCATTGAGGTATCATGCATGTGTTTTTACATTCATATGTTTTTTTTTTTTAATTAATTCTAAAACTTACACTTAGAAAACCTGACAACAACTTCGAAGCAGCTCAAAGAAAAATCCATAGGGTAAAAAATATACATCCAAAAATTTTGGAAAAATACACAGCCCACACATCGATGTGTCGTCTTCAAAAGGGTATTTTTGTTTCAATTTTTGTATTTTTGTTTCAATTTTTTAAAACAGTGAAAAAAAAGCTGGGATGGACACACACGTGTATAAAATGATGATGAAATCAGATGTGGTCACTTTTGAAAAATAAAAAAAAGCTGGGATGCACACACATGTGTATAAAATGATGATGAAATCAGATGTGGTCACTTTTGAAAAATAATAAATAATTGTATATTGCGAAATAAATTAACAAAAAATATGCAAACCACAATACATTTTGTGTAGATCATGCTCACTTATTAACTTCTTCAATTTTTAAAGGTCACACAGTTCATTAAATTGAAAATTTCACACATTAAATGACATCGAAATATTTTTTTTAAATATCATTGGGAAGGCAACATGATACTCTACAATTTGTTTTTTTACTGCAAGTCGAAATTCACATGGCATATATGTGTTTCGAGGGTTTCTATCTAGCACATCAATAAAAAATCAGGTTTCCATCACCAAATTTGGCCAAAAAGTGTTACCCACCTTCATGGAATCACCCATTTCCGTAAATAACCAAACCTGGTCTAATATTATTTTTATTTGGATGAGATCACTAGATTAATCATTAAGTGAATGCTAATTTTTTTTTCAAAATTTTAATTATTTAAATTTCTTTTAAATGAATAAGAAATTTTAAAAGCAAAAAAATTATAATCAAAATTCTTATCATGAAAATAAAATTATAACTTTAAAAAATAACAACATGAATTAGGAAAAAAAATTGAGTTTGTAGTTATTTTAAGAAAGTGAATGTTAGTTTAAACATGTCATTATTTGCATTTTTTAAATCATATTTTTCACATTATTTTTTCCCAAAATCTAGTTGAGACTTGTTTGAATTAAAAATATGAATGTTTCAAATTGCACAATAAAATATTTAAGAGGAGGTAGTGGATTTCTATACTTGGATTATTTTTATTTTCAATAAATGAAAGAAAAAAAAAAGATGTAATATTATTCTTGTTTGAATGAGTTCACTAGCTTAGTATAGTGACTCAATAAATTTCATTGATATTGAAAGAGTATATATATATATATATCCCATAATGTAATTTTATGGGTCAAATGGTCATTTGAGAATTTCAGAATGGAGCGACGTAAGGCTACTGCACCAGGGTTTTCCGAAGATGGTTGGCTCCGTCATCTCCTTGAGGCGCCATGGATCTTCCATACACATCTCCGGTGATAACACACTGGTTTATGAAGATTATATCAGGTTTTCGTTTACTTCTATATTTAAACCTTTGCCTTATTCTTTCATCTTTTTCAAGGTTAGGGTTTATCTCCTTTGTGGACTGGACTTGGCCTCCATTGTTTTTGAGTCTTGTTTTTATCCTTTCCTTTCACTTTTCCTGGCTGATGGGTTTAATCCTCTTGGGGTTTCTGATATTTTCTCTTGTTGGTGTGGTTGAGTCCCAGTCTGCCGTCATCCTTGGAGTCCCTCCCCTATAGCAGGGGACTAGTACCAACCAAGGGCTATAAAAAAAGTGGGAAGTTCAGTCTATTTCTGCGACGGCTGCTCTGGTTTTATCGCCTTTCTCCACCACCCTGCATGCACAATCATCTCTTGACTTTGTTGATGTGTTTTTGGGTTATAGGTTGACTTTTGATAAAGGTTAAAAGTGGTAGGACACCTCTTGTGTTTTCAGTACTAAACCCTCATCGGGTTCCACTTTTTCTTGCCAGTCCTCCTGTCTCTGACTTTTGTCTTCTGCACTGTCAGCTCTTACTCTGTTTATGATTGTCCTTTGTCTCGGATTATATGCCGTGTATTTTATTGGTAAGGTTAAGGGATTGGACTTTCACTTCATCCCTTTTTCTCCTATGATATTGGTTCCACTTTGGACTTGATGTTATCGGCATTAACCCAGATCTTGGTTTTTTCTGCATTCACACTCTGTTTTGTTTTGTCGTGTTTTGCTAGCTGTTCCTGAGGCTATCCGTTGCGTGGTAGTTATTGGTGGGGACGGGGGTTTTTATCCTTTTGTTATCTGCTTTCATTTTTATCTCGCGGCCACCCTGCGGTGACTGGTGTCATGCACTATTTCCTGGTGGGTTTTTGATAGTCATATTTTATTAGCTTTCTGGGTCATTGGATGCCATGATTGGGTTTGGGGTTTTGGGTACTCGCCTGTAGCTATCTTGTGTCATTGTACTTGGGGTTTTAGGTATATCCCCACCTTTTTATTCTTGGGTCCACTCTTTGCTTTGTCTGTTGGATTTCCTGATGATGTATTGACCGTGACTGTTTTGTTACGTGGATTGTGGACTGTCCTAGTTTTATTACATGGCTGAGGAAGGCAAGACTCTGAGGTTTCGTCAGAAACGCAAGTCTAAGTGTATTAAGGTTCAGGCTGGACAATATCGATATGTTTTAGGTCATGATGTTTTTATGGACAGGGTCTCTTCCCTATGCTCTCGGGCATTGATTGGTCGTTTGGAATACTGTAAAATGGATAAGGCCTCATGGGTAAAATGGGCATCTGATAATTGGAAGCCGTTATTTGATTATATTTCGACAATCAGTCTTTTATCCAATGGATGGATTGTTATAGTGTTTCTTGATGAGGGTCACTGTACTCGTATACTGGAAGGTATTTGGAGAATTGGTAAAGGATCATTGGTCCTGGACAGATGGCATTCTAAGTTTGATCCTTTACAGGAAAGGATAGTAAAACGTCATTTGTGGGTATTACTACCACAGTTTCCTTTCCCCCTCTGGAGCCGTACTATTCTGGAAGGCATCGGTAGCACAATTGGCAGATTTGTTTCTGTTGAGGAAGATTTTCAACAGGTCTATGATAAAAGGGTTGCAAAAATACTTGTTGAATTTGATGTATCGAGGGGCCTACCTGATGAAGTTGAGATTCTCTGTGGGGAACGTTTATTAATCCAAAGGCTTGATTATCTTCATGTACCATTCAGATGTAGTTGCTGTCGGGAGGTTGGTCATTTATGGAAATCTTGTCCTCATCGGTATTCTGAAGGGACTATCTCTGATATTGAAGCCTTTAAGTCTCCTACAGGATTCTCTCCTACAGCAGATGCTTGCCATTCGGATGGGTATCAGACTCCTTCAAGCATTTCAAATGTGTTAATTCAACCTCCACCAGGTATTCCTATTATTACTCGTCCTATATCTGAAATTATACCTGAATCATTTTTAGAGGATGTTGATAATCTGATTTCATCTCACAAGAAACCTAACAGTTCCTCTGTGGTTAAGCTTGCTTCATCTCCTCTGGATACTTTACAAGGACTAAATCAGCAGTTAGCCTCCCATCTTGATTCTGTTATAATACCTGTGGATTCACTCACTTTACACTCATCTGATGATACCTCCTCTGCTCGGGCTGATTCATCTGAGTCTTTGGCTCCCCCTGTACTAGACTCCTTGGTGGATTCCCCCCCACTTCAAGTTAGGGACTCTCTTGACAGACATATTATCCCATCTTCTACTACTGTTATAACCACTACTCATATGGCTTCTCCTCCTCACAACCCTACTTCATCTCCTTCTTTTTCTGATCCCTCATTAAAGAAGTCACTCTCTGTTTTCACTGCCACATCCCCATCATCTCCAACTACTTTACATATCAACTCCATCAGATTTTCAAATGTTACCGTTCGAAAGCCACCGAAAGGGAAAAGGAATAAAAAGGTGGACCTTTCCACGGGTTCTCCTCCATATATCCCCCTCTCTGTATGAATTAAAGAGGCTACAAGAGGAAATACTACCAGGGGTCTTAGAGCATCATCACCCCCTACGGACTTGACTTAATGTTAATTCTATCCCTTAACGTTCGTGGTCTGGGGGCAAGACCAAATCTTTCAACCTCCGATCTCTCTTTTCCTCACTCAACCCTGATTTCATTCTTTTGCAGGAGACAATGTGTAGTGCTCTTCCTGCCCTTTTTGCTTTCTCCAAAATTCTCCCCTCCTGGGAATATTGTGCTACAAGTGCTCATGGTTTATCCGAGGGTCTATTGTCTGCTTGGAACCCTCAAAAAGTCAATTGTAGGGCTTACCAAACTTGTGCTGGTCTGTTATTGGAGGCCTCCATCAGAGGTTCAAATGTGCCCTTACACATACTTAATGTTTATGGTCCGTATCGTGATAGGGTATGTTTTTGGGATAAAGATTTTCGTGGGGGTCTACTCAACCTTCCTGGTCTGGTATTAGGAGGTGACCTAAACTTTACTCTCCATACCTCTGAGATTTGGGGCTCTCGAGCTATAAGGGACCCTCTTTCAGCCTATTTTAATTCACTTTTTGATTCTGCGGGCCTTGTGGATGTGGCACCACAAGTGACTGGTCCAACATGGAGAAATGGACGTGTAGGGGTTGATGGTATAAGTAAACGCTTGGACCGCTTTCTTATAGCCTCCTCCCTGATACCCTCATTGGGTACTTATAGAACTTGGACTAAATGTCATGACTTATCTGATCATTATCCGATTTGCTTCGAATGGAGTTCTATCAAAGGTCCTTTTAACTATCCGTATAAATTTAATCGCTCTTGGCTGGAGGACTCTGATTTTATTAAGTGGTTTCACCAATGGTGGACCAATTTTTCGAATGCTGACACTATTTCTGATGTTGAAGACCTATGTTTCATGCTGCGCAATCTAAAAAATGCTACCAAATTTTGGACTAAAAATAAGTCTATCAGTATGTCTTTGGATACTTCCAAGATTGATCAAGAGATAGAGACGATTCTGTCTGGGCCCACCTTTGGTATCCTTTCTAGTGATCAAGCTGAACACTTGTCTCTACTTTGTAAGGAAAAACAAAAAATCCTAAGACATCTACAGCTTACTTGGCAGCTTAAAAGCAGGACAAAGTGGGATCTTCAAGGTGATTCAAACACCAAATATTTTCATGTTGTAGCCTCGGGTAGGAGATTACATAATATGATCTGGTCCCTTGAGGACTCTGATGGCAACATTTTTAAGGAAGAATTCTCTCTAAAGGAATTGGGTAAGAATCACTTTGCTAATATTTTTAAGGATGATGGAGGTACTGATCTGTTACATCAACTCAAAGTGGTTTCTTTATTTAAAAGATTTATTTTTCCTGAGCATTCTTATACACTCAACTGTCCAGTAACTATAAAAGAAATTGAGTTTGCTCTTCATTCCTTTAAGAAAGTTCGCAGTCCAGGACCTGATGGGTGGCCTGTGGAGTTTTATTTGCATTTTTTTGATCTTTTGGGTCCTCTGTTGATGAATTCTACTGAGCAAACCAGAATCTCAGGTTTTATTCCCCCATCTCTGAACTCCACTTTCCTTGCTCTCATTCCAAAGGTTGATAAGCCTCGTACTTTCGCTGACTTCAGACCCATTTCCCTTTGCAATTTGCTTTATAAGCTTATCACAAAAGTAATTGCTGGAAGGTTAAAACCCTATTTGGATCAGGGTATTTCCCGAGAACAATTTGGTTTCCTTAAAAATTGCCTTATCTCTGAACCTATTGGCATAGTACAGGAAGTTCTACATTCTGTGAAAACACAAAATCTTTGTGCATTTATTCTCAAATTGGATCTTTCAAAGGCTTTTGACAGAGTGGACTGGATGTATGTTAGATTGATCCTTATACAAATTGGAGTGCCTCTTCTTACTGTTAATTGGATCATGAGCTGCATATCCACTGCAAACTTCGCAGTCCTGATCAATGGAACACCTTCCAATTTCTTTCCTGCTTCTCGTGGCATTCGTCAAGGTTGTCCATTGTCCCCACTTCTTTTTATACTAGTCATTGAGGGCTTAAGTCTCCTTATTCAGGATGCTAGAGATAATGGACTGATTAGAGGTATTAAACTCTCCCCATCTCTTTCTTTGTCACACTTATTATTTGTTGATGATGTGATTCTCATGGGAGCTGGCACTCTCTTGGACTGGTCTGCATTTGAGATTATTTTGGAGACCTTTTGTAAAGCT
>LPNX010793370.1:394560-452546 GCA_001517045.1 Pseudotsuga menziesii | reverse complement strand
ATTGAGAATAAATACATTTTGGAGAGTTCTTCAGTCAGGTGGACTGTGGTATCAGGTTTTATTTGTCAAATATATTAAAAAGGGATCTATTACAGATTGGCCCAGATCAAAGAAATTCTACAGGCGCAATATCTCTGTCATATGGAGAGGTTTCATTCATATACTACCATGGATTGGCTCGAATTTAGCTTGGCAGGTCGGCAAAGGTACAGAAATTCTTGTTGGGGTCGATCCAATAGCAGGTACCTACAGTGGTTTCTACCTTCCAGAATATTTGAGATCTTATTTACAGGATATGGACATTGTCTTTTTAGCGCAGGCGCATAATTCTGAACCAGATGCTCTTGGATATTGGTACACGGCTGAAGATTTGAATCTGGGTGGACATTTTTATGAATTATGGAATGATTACACTGCTGGGTTAATTAGCGCTGGTATTCGATTAGTTGAAACTGATGATGAATTAATATGGGACTACAGAAAGAAGAAGGGATCTATATCGGCCAGGAATGCATATGATTGTATAGTGTCCTCATCACGTGGTTCTGTTATATCTCCTATTGATAAATTTTTATGGAATAATTCCTTGCCTAACAAAATCTCATGCTTTATTTGGTTAGCGGTAAGGAACAGAATTCTCACTTGGGAGAACTTACAGAAAAAAGGAAAACAAGGTCCTGGAATGTGTGAACTCTGTAAAAATGATGAAGAAACTACAGAACATATTTTTACAAATTGTACAGTCTGGAAAAAGGTGGCTGAACAGGTTTGTAAACATCTTAATCTGCATGCTTTTACAGCTCATTCTTCATTGGTGGATATGTTGCTGGACTGGCAAGGGAAAATATCAAGAAGCTCGATTCACCATTTACTTCCTTTCCACATGATGTGGACTGTGTGGAAGGCACGTAATAAGACTATCTTTGATGATGATAAAAGGACTGTTTACAGTATTGTATGTCAAATTATATCTATTGTTCAGCATCCCTCTATCCTACCTGCTAAAAAGAAAAAATCTGGACACTTTTTGGGGATGGATACTCCTATGATTTACCCCTGTGGTTTCATTGATGGTGATTCAAACTGTAACATTGCTGGAGCTGGATTCTGCATTTATATAAATGACTGCCATCATATGGAGTTCAAGCTGGGGGTGGGATATGGAACCAACACTAAAGCGGAATTGCTTAGCCTTTGGGCAATTCTTCGTACTTCCCATATGATGGGGATCCCCCTTACCCAGATATATGGTGATTCTCTAGTAATCATCAATTGGGTGAAGGGATCGACTGTTCTCTCCCCCACTGAGCTGGTCTACTGGTGTCGGGAGACTAAAAATCTTTTCACAAGCTTTCGAGAGCTCAATTGGTTGGCTGACCGACTCTCTAAAGATGCACTCACTTTTCCTCAAGGGAAAGGCAGATACAGTGAATTTATTGAGAACCAATTGGTCTCTCAGGATTTATTCCAGCTCTTTTGAGTATTTAGATGGGAGCTTCTTCCCTGTTGTTGACTTGTTACTATTTGTGAGTTCTCTCTTTTAGACTGCAGAGCAGTGCCTATTGGCACTCGCTAGATTTGGATATTTGGATAGTCTTCTATGATGAGACAGTTTTCTGATGGGTTCATGTAGTGTTTTGGGATCCTTTCCCCCTGGCTGAACTCCTATGGCAGAAAATTGTTATGTATCCATGTTTGTAATGAGGACCTTTGATTCTAATATGAATAACAGGGACTGGCTTTTTTCTTCTTGAAAAAAAATATATATATATTTCCTCAATAATTATGTATTTTTTTGTGATTGTTTTTTTAAACTAAATTGTTAATAATTATACATCAATAATAACATGTTTCAAACCATTTGTGCTTAGGTACCTAGGAGATTTCCAAAGCCCTCATTTATATGTATAAAATTAAGGTGCTTAATTTTTTTATAAATTGATTTCCATCTATAAAAACTAAGACAACCTTTTTTAAATTAATGTTTTACCAATATTGCATTCATAACACACTTTAATCAATTTTGTTGGAAAAAGTGTTGTTTTGATGAAGTAGATCGTTGATGATTATATATAATCTAGTACAACTAGGATTTATTTGTTTGTATTAATTTGTTAATGATTGTTTAGGGTTAACTCTTTTCTTCAAGATTTGATTGTTTAGAGTGACATTGGACTTCAGAGTTGAACTTGTGATGCAACCAAGGCAATGAACACCCAAGCCAAAGCAGTAGCATGAGTTTCCTCCAAGGGGAACGTGAATATGGGGAAATGGGAAGGACAAGGAGACTCCATGGTCATGCCACTCTATACAACTTTGAGATTATTCTTGGAAAGGACACTTTGTGAAGGGACCAGACATTCTCTTTCCATTCGTGGATAGGATGGTGATATTGGACAAGAGGAAACCCTTTGTTGTTCCTACAATGACAAGGAAGTCATATGGTGGTGTGTTGTTGGTGTCAGCATTAAGTGTGAAGAGGGAAACTTAATGATAAGGCTCAAGGTTGTTTGTTGCAACACTATGCAGGGAAGAGACATAGGAAGAAACGAGGATTCTTGTGCCTTCATAGATTACTCGTGTGTTGGATGCAAATGTGGATCTGATGCCAAATAACTCGTTGAAATTCCACCCACCTCGATGCACTGTGAATCATCACATAGAGATTTTTCTAGGGTCGAAGCCCATGGTAGAGACTCCCTAACCATTATCATGACTTGAGCTAAAGGATTTGAGGAAGTAGTTGGTGGAGTTAACTAATTCCGGCTTCATTTGATCTCCAAGGTCCTTGTATGGTGTATCCATCCTCTTTCAGCATAAGAACACCCTAGAGTTGATACTTTTCTTTAACTATGACACACTCAATAAGCAATCAATGAAGAACAAGTATCCGATACCATTGGAAACCAATTGCTTTGACAAGTTGGATAAGGCCAAGGATTTCTCAAAGTTAGACTTGAGAAAGGGGTACTACCAGGTAAGGGTTGTGGAAGGGGATGAGTGCAAGATGACCTGCATGATGAGGTATGGAATCTTTGAGTTTCTTGTGATGCCTTTTGTCTTATGTAATTATCCTACCTACATTCTACACCCTCATGAATGATGTGTTGAGGCCATTTTTGGAGAATTTGATGGTGGTCTTCCTTGATGACATTATGGTTTTCAACGAAAGCATGGAAGAGCACAAGAAGCACTTGGAAGAAGTCTTCGAGGCATTAAGGAAGAATTGGTTATGCTTGAAGAAGTCGAAGTGTGTCTTTGGGAAGAAAGAGATCCCATTCTTAGGCAAATGGGTCAGACATGGATGCATCCACATGGACCCAAAGAAGGTGGAAGACATTGTGGATTGGAAAAATCCATGGATAGTTCAGGAGGTTAGAAGGTTCCTTGGTTTGGAAAATTACTACCTCCAATTCATTGAGGGTTATTCTAAGATCTCCACACCACTCACTTAGTTATTGAAGAAGAATAGACCTTAGAACTAGACAAGGAAGTTTTGGGCAGACTTTCATGAACTAAAATGCAGACTTGCATCGACACTCACATTGAAACTTCGAGACTTTGAAGGGATGTTTGATGTGTAGACAAACACTTCAGTCTTCTCCATTACGTGATTTTTGACAAACGATGGGATTCTCATAGAATATGAGAGAAGGAATTTGCAAGATCTTGAACGATGGTATCCTATTCATGAGAAGGAGATGGCCATCATGGTGCATTTCCTATAAGCATGTAGACACTACTTGCTAGGAAATCCATTTGTTATGAAGAAAGACAATGTGGTGACGAGCTACTTTTCCAAACAACCAAAGTTGTCACCCAAGTAGGCATGGTGGGGATATTTCTTGGCAGAGTTTGATATGATGTTGGAGTATCGACTGAGTAGGCTTAACGGAGTAGCTGATGTGTTGCGACAGAAGCCACAAATTTGAGCGTTAGAAAGTAGGGAACAATGGGAGGTCGCAACGACTGAGGTTATTTCAGGCATGCAATGATGGCTCAAAGAGGGGTTGGAGTGTGACCATGTTTCCTTGAATAATTTGAAACAAAGGAAGGAAC
This sequence comes from Pseudotsuga menziesii, assembly GCA_001517045.1. Taxonomy (NCBI): domain Eukaryota; kingdom Viridiplantae; phylum Streptophyta; class Pinopsida; order Pinales; family Pinaceae; genus Pseudotsuga; species Pseudotsuga menziesii. Next base: position 448,487 of record LPNX010793370.1, on the reverse strand, counting down.
GCAAGACAAGAATCATTTGGATTGAGGGTGGACTACTCCACTTTGGTGGATAGTTATATGTGCCACACACATATATCTAGCCTTGGGAGGGACTTGTTGAGGGATTTTCATGAATCAGTTTGGGAAGGTCACCCTAGGCAGCAAAGGAACTTGGTGCTCTTAGAGTGAGGTTACTATTTAGAGAACATGATCCATGACATTGAGGAGTGCGTCAATACTTGCCTTGTTTTCAAACAAGATAAGCTCAACACCAAGGTCCAAGATACGAGAAGGTTCACTCCAACTGTTTCATATCCCAAGGAGACCTTGAGTGAGTGTCTCTATGGACTTCATCACATAGTTCCTGATATTACAAGGATACATTGGGATCCTAGTTTTGGTGGATAGGGTTTTCAAAGTATGACACCTTCCTTTCGACAAAGATGCCTTGCAAAACTAAAGGCATAGAAAAGGTATTTTTCATAGATGTTGTGAAGCATTTGGGGATTTCATTGAGCATTGTGTCAGACAGAGACATTCAGTTCATAGGTCGATTTTGGACGGAGTTGTTTAGGTTGGTGGGGACCAAGTTGTTGTTGAGTTTGATCTAGCATATGTAGATCGATGGACTCACAATGGACCAACAGAAGGAACCAACAAACTCTGACAATACTACCTTAGGCATTTTGTGTGAGTAAACCAACATGATTTGCTGGATCTGTTGGATGTAGCCTAGAGTAACTACAGCATGCAGACCAACTATGTGTCGGGTTTATTCCTGTTGAGTTATAAAGATGGAAACAATCGCTAACTCTTCATATCATTTCTATTAACACTTATGGACATAACTTGTCTGTGATGAGTTTCATGAAGGATTAGCATGACAAGTTGGAGATGGTGCACATCAAGTTGACAAGAGCAGTCAAACAAATGAAACGATGGGTAGATAATGAAAGGAAAGATGTGTACTTTTAGACTTGCGGCAAGGAACTGCTCAAACTTGACATGGAATAATTAAAACCACCAGTATGAATGATGAGATCATTAATGCAGAGGTTTGAGGGACCCTTTAAGATTATTGAGAATGTGGGAAAGTTTTACTTCAAGCTAAAGCTGCTAGAAAACTCGGAATTCTTTCATCTCATTTTCCATGTGATCCAGTTGAGGGATTGTTGATACGATGAGGATCATCCAAGTATGATATTTCCATCTATTTCTCCCACAATGATTGCATATTGGCTGAATCAGAAGGTAGAGAAGGTGTTGGCACACTACTACATCAAACATAGAAGGACATGTCGTCAGGAGTACTTTGTCATTCGGAAGGACTTGTTGGAGGAAGAGAACAATATGGAAAGGAAGGAGTCACTAATAAGGCAGGGGGGGGGGGGATATATGAAATTAAGGATACTAAAGGAGTTCCTACAAACAAGTTCCAACGATGTGACGTGATGACAACAATTTGGGTGGGGGAGGATACCACACTCCTGCCCCGACATAATGTTTAATTCCCATTCCAAGGAGAGGTAGTCCCAAAGGATTCTCCACACAAAGAGGTATATGGGATAGAGGACATGCTTGCGACATGATTGGGTGCTCAACATGAGCTGAAAAAATAGTGTGTGGGATAGATCACGTGACAAAAAGTGGCATGTGGTAGCGACATGTCACACCAAGAAAAAACAAGAGAATGGAGATGAAGGCACGAGTTAGGATCCCATGTATTCCCGTCGAAAAGAGTATGCACAATGAACAAAACTTGGTATCCATGGAAGAGCACAAGAAGCACTTGGAAGAAGTCTCCAAGGAGTTGAGGAAGAATCGACTATGCCTGAAGAAGTTGAAGTGTGTCTTTGGAAAACAAATATCCTATTCCTAGGCCATTGCATTGGACAGGGGTGCATCTGGATGGACTCAAAAAATGTAGAATCAATTGTGGATTAGGAGGAGCCGTGAACAATTACTGAGGTTAGAAGTTTCCTTTGTCTAGAAAACTACCATCTCCAATTCATTGAGGGTTTCTCGAAGATATATGCACCACTCATTGAGTTTTTGAAGAAAAATATACCTTGGAACCAAACATATAATTTTTGTGTAGTGTTCTACAAGATAAAAAGTAGACTTGCATTGGAACACTTGTTGAAATTGTCGAAGTTTGAAGGGTTGTTTGAGATGCATATGGATGCTTCATAATTCACCATCGCAGGATTTTTCAAAAAGGATGGGAATTCGGTGGCCTATGAGAGTAGGAAACGCATGATAATGAATGAAGGTGTCATGTTCATGAGAACGAGATGATCATCGCGGTGCATTTCTTGTGACAATGGAGGAACTACTTACTAGGAAATGTGGTGATGAGCTACTTCGCCACACAATTGAATTTGTCACCCAAGCAAGCATGGCATCAGAGTACCATTCGAGTAGACTTAACACAACAACCGATGCATTGAGTTGGAAGCCATACCTTTTATCCTTCGAAAAGGGGTATTGGAGGGAGGTGTCAATAGCGCAGGTTACCTCAGACTTAAAGTATCATATAAAAGAGGGGTTGGAGAGTGGCCCCTCTACCTTGAATATTTTGAAACAGATGAAGGAAGGAAAGACAAGAGGGTTTTAGGGTTTACGATCTATTACTCTACTTTGGCAGATACTTTTAAGTGTTGCGGATAGGTAACCTTGGGAAGGAATTGATGAGGGAGTGCCATGTATCAACTTCGAAAGGCCACCCTGGGACTCAAAGGGCCTTGGTGCTCCTAGAGTTAGGTTACTATTAGGAACACATAAGGCATGATATTGATTTGTACATCAAGACTTTCCTTGTTTGAATGCAAATCAAAATAAAGAAATAAAAAGTAAAATAGCATAACGTATCTCCTTGTAGCAACCCTAGATTTGATACCACTGCAACCTGATGCCCATAAAAGTGGTCAACACTAGTTTTTAAATAACTTCAAGTACCATTAACTATTTCAAACACCATTTTTATTGCAAGAGAACAGTCATAATGAAATACCAATGAACCCTCAATCTCCACATTATTTGAGAGACGAGACTCCCCTATATTTATAGTTTGTACCCTAAGTTAGCTTAAGAGTTACAAAGTAGTGGTTTCTTATTGATGACTACGCCATTTAATGTTGATAATAACAACCCATATAATAATTTAGTTATATTTGAAGTAAAAATGGCGTAAAATAAGGAACACCAAACTAGCTTGCTATATAGTTATTACAATGTAATAACCTTAAAGATATGAAGACATCATAGTCAATCTTTGATGGCACTACCAAACTAATGAGAACATGATTCTCATTTCAATTTTTTTAGGAATTACCACAATCCAAGAATAAACTTTGGGTGGTGATCATTGGCCTTGTAATGTCTCAAAAATGGCTCACACTTCTCAAGGGCAGTGGAAAGTGAAGGGGAGTCATCTATGAAGACGAATGGTTATTGGCAACATTGAGGAAGCCACCAGTAATGACATTAAAGAATTAAAAACCTGAAGTTCACAAGGGACACCATTACGGTCATTGTAGAATCTTAATTGATCATCAACACCTTGAGAACATAAGGGTGAAATGCATCACTTGTCCTGGACAAAATCATCATGGAACATAATATCTTGCCCAACAATTTGTGTAGGTACATTTTTGTCATGTTTAGCAGATAAACAACTCTAATGTTAATCATATGGAAAACAAATCCATGTCCGTAGGAAGAGGAATTTGAAATAAAATTATAAGTGCATCCAGATACCAAGATTTCATTCCATTGAGCACCTCGAAGACATCGCACAGAGGAAATGTGGAGAGTATCTCGATTATCATCGTCTGTTATCTTTTGTCAAATCAATTAAATGAAGTAGTAGGGACATTCAAGGATATTTTGTCTTGTCAAAATCCTCACACATGTGGCGGTAATGAGCCTAATGATAATTCCCTCCCTCCCATGGACGATCATTCTCTTCCAGACCAATACCCATGAAGGCACATGCCCTTGTCATCCTCTAAAATAAACTTGTATAGATCTCGATGAAGCAAGAATCTTGCGGTGGATATAGTCATCACTTGATGAGAAGGATGCCCTTGACAAAAATTTGAGCAGCATCGCTCACTTTGCAAAACATCCATCAGTTATTAGATAATTCTCCTCGCGTCCATATTCATGATAGCATCTCCTCTATCCATAGCAGTCACCACCCCATACTTCACAACCGTTGCATAAAGTCATGGCTAGTATTTCTAATGACTATCATGGACACAATTTTTCAAATGTAGGGTGAAATAGGAACTTGGGAAGCTTCCATGACTATGAAAGTAGAGCTCAAGCAACCTTCTTTTTGGCATCCCAAGATATACAACTAGTGTTGGAAAATCATGTTTCCCACTTGTGTTTGGTGCCAAAATACACTGCACAACAAAATTTGAACCCAAAATCCGATGAGCGAATCCAACGAAATACGACTAAATTGACTGTGTCGTCGGATTTCACCTTTAAAATTACTAATTTTGATCAATTTTTTTTTAATTGATACATGGCATTGTAGGATATCTGACAGTTGTCGATAATCCTAGGACTCCCGTCGGATAACCGTCGAGATCCCGTCGAATAGTCGACGATGCCATGTTAACGATAACTATGATAATAACATCGGATATCCAACAAATTTTAAATTTTAAAAGATATAAATTATGCTAACATTTTGACATGTTTTCTATACAAGCGACGAGATGCGAAAATTATATTCTTCATACAGACTGTTTTCCGTAAAAGAATACACAATTATTTAAATTGTTTTTGTGATTAAAAATAGTGAAGTGTGGAGATTTTTTTTTAAGATCGATAATATTCATTCAAGCTCTTTATGAGAAATTGTCAAATAGCAATATTCCTGATCCAGACGAACAAAATCGACAATTGCTTGTTAGATTGTGGGATGGACTGGAAAGAAAGGGCCATGGGAAATTTTACTGTCCATATATTCAATGCAGGGGATTTAATAGGAGAAGAGTAAATATCACAATAGCCAAAAAACATTGTAGGGAACATGGACACCCTAAGGGGGGATAAGAAGATTGTCCATTTGTAAGTTGTGCATTATAAATGTTTTTATATTGATTGCTTTTGTAAATGTATGTATTATTTTAATATTTCTTATATTAACTAATATATATTGATAGTTTCATGTAATTATAAAGGAAATACATCCTATGGCATATCGTCTGGAGGACGTGCTTTCAGAACAAGTACCAGAGGAACATCGAGCTATGCATAATGGAGAACAAGCTAATGATCATATTGAAGAAGATGACCATATTGATAACATAGTTGAAGATGATGATACAAATACATTGATCCATGATACATTTAATGTAAGAATGGATGATCATGATCGAGTTAACTTTGAGGAATTCTAATACAAATTGTTTGAAGTGCATTTATGGCACTAGACACTCCCTAAAATTGGGGGATTTTACTAGCTATAAATTTTCCAAGGGGAAATTAGCTATTTGCAAAAACCTGAGAAAAAATGAATAAAAAGGCATGTGTGTGAGGCAAGATTATCCTTAGTATGTTGGAGAGGAAAGTAGTTGCTATGTGGGCACTTGGTTTTAGGAAAGGACATTTTGAACTGAATCAGAAGCTTAGTTACAGAGGTTAACCAGTCTACACTCTTAAGGAGCATGACTTAGCTCGGGGGTGATTGGAGCAAGGAAAGTTGGATGCTATAGATCTACAATTGGCAGGAATGTGGCTGTTCCAACCATATTCAGATCCACAATTTCTTATGGAGTTCATCCTTAGTTCATATATGTTTAAATTATGATTTAAAGTATTGAATTAAATATTTTTCTTACTTTATCAAATGATTTGAATATGTTAAACTCGTTTATTTACTTGCATGCATGACCTTGTGAACCGAGTATCTTATTTAATGTATGACTATGGAAAAATGGTTCTTTTACCAACGTGCCAGATGCATAGTCCTATTTATTTTTATTTGAATAATTGATTTCAAAAATAGATTTATGTTATGATTGAATGATAGGATAGATAAATCTGGCGATTTTACTCAACTAAATAAGTGAATCTGGTCCATTACAGACCTTCTAGAAGGGGCTAGTTGTGCATAATTCCTAGATTAAAACCCTAGCTTGTCTTCCACTCTTGGATGCATGACTTCCTCGTTTAACACAGTTGTTCCACCAATATTCTTTTATCTTTATTAATCATCAAATTGTTTATTTCATCATCCCACAATGCAGATACTTGGAAGATTTTTCAGATCTGGCCCAATTATTTAGTCCAAATAAAATTGCTCAATAATTCATAACTTAGGAATAAAAGGTAATGTCTTTAGGGATGTTACACTTATCTTGATGGTTTTATATCAATTGATGGAGCGTCTCTTGTATGTTGTTATATGTGAACTTCATTATAAGGGCACACATACCTAGGAGACATAATCTATGGAGTTGTTTCCACCATTGGAGCACCCTAACCCTAACAAAGATGCTTGCACTAGTAGAAAAAAGGGGTGATAAATGACTAAATAAACTACTAAAAATTGCGTATAAATGACTAAATTTAGTCACATAACTAATAGTCATTTATTGCTAGTCATATATAACGTGACTAAATACATGAATAAAATAATTTAGTCATTTATTGGTTATTCTGATTTGTCATTTTGATCATATATTTAGTCATTGTTTAGTCATTTATTGTTGTTAAGTGGTCATTTAATCAGTGATAATAATCATTTATTGTCATCAAAAACTAGTTTATTTAGTCATTTTAATATTTAATTGACGTCAATTGGTCATTTATTTAGTCATTTATTGTCGTTCATTGGTCATATATTTAGTCATTTGTTTAATCATTTATTTACTCATAACATTCATTAATTGTTATTAATTGGTGATTTATGTAGTCATAATAGTCATTGATTGTTGTTAATTGGTGATTTATTTAGTCATTTTTATTCACTAATTTATGTAGATAGTGCACAGAGGAATCGAACCACCAACCTCCTTCCTATATAAGGCATGTGCTCTTCCATGGACCTAGCGCCGTTAAATATAATCAAAGTTCACACTAAAAAAAAGAAAAATTAAATATATAAATCGCATTAGTAAACTATCATTCACTTAGAAAGTCCAAATAAGAATGCACAATCATGGACATACATTTAACTAGTACATATTTTCTCATCTTGTACATGATTGTTTATGGATAATATAAGCAGTATCTTAAAAAAATGCACTTTCATAATCAATTCAATAGATCAAGTATTTTGTTACAAAGTTTAACATTGCTAAAATAATTAATCTAGATTTCAAAACTATTCAACAGTAATGTACCATGTGTTCGTAAGTAAATTAGCACATTTTTTATCTTAATTTATGTAATACCAAATTTTTTGCACTGGCAAGGCTCGGGGATTAAACATTTTTCATTAAAAGATAATAGGTTATCCATGAGCACAAGAAACAAAAAACAAAAAGATAAGAGGTTCACTTCTCAAGAAATGTTATGAACGTGCAGACTTGTTTAAGAAGAGATAGAAATGGTTGGCATGGCTAAGGATTTCGGAATTTGATGGAGAAGGAATTGACAATGATTGAGAAGAGAGATTTGTGCTATTAAGGACTAACGTCTTTCTATCGATGTCACATCCCCTCCCATTAATCTAACCAACATGGGGAACATGAATGATATACGGGTTGTTAAATTTTTTCCATATGGCCATATTATGAAATTCATAACCATTTTAATGTGTGAAATGCACAATTAAAATACACAGCAGAATTAAACTCTATTAATGCACGCATAACATGCACACACCAACACTTTTATCACAAGCATAACAATAATGCATTCACACACAAAACTAATCTCATTCTCATGCTATGCGCAGGCCTCCTACTGAATAATTCAAACATGCCATTTCATTCAATTCGACATGAATAAATAAACATTCATAACACATAAATTTGGCATATTTAAAAAAATACAGTAAGCACGTATCTTGTAATTGGAATTTTCTGCGCAACTGGATATGGGAAAGCACGTTCCACCCAACCCTAGATCTTTGTATAAACTATATTATTTTAGCTAAGAGACCACTCTCGAGCTTGGCTATGTATACACTACGGAGGAACTATTCCATCTCACTTACAGCCATAAGCATAATCACTCATGCTAAGCCAAGACATATTCAAGTTTGTCAAGCATGTAAGATGAAGCAAATATTTATTCACTTCACAAAATCAATATTACCAAAACACCTGGAATATTCGATAAGCCATTAATAGGACAAATATATATTGATAATTGGATAGATAAAAATATGTTTTACAAGAGTTAGTGTCGAGTATTTTATACCCTAAGTGGTAAGGGGGGTGACTTTTCAAGTCACCTCTTGAGTAATTAATTAATTACCCTAAATTAACCTACTTAGTATTAAATGTTAATATTATAACATTTATATTTGTTACATTGCCTTCCCCTTAAGGAAAGCTTTGTCCTCAAACTTGTATCGACAACAATGTATGAATTCCCTTGAACTGTCGTCTCAGGATTCTTTCTTTTTTGTAATTGCGACACTTGATGAAATGAGACGATACGAGTTACGGATTCCCAAGGAGAATTGTCACATCGTATCTACTGTGGTCCATCCCAGATGTAATTTTATCGGAGCTCTGAGATCATTTTGTGGAATGGTTTGTTTCAATTGTTGCTTAGCATGTTGGTCTTTTTGCCTGTCAACATAATTCTTCTGTGAGTGCTTGTTTTGATCCTGTCGTTGGTCAAAATGACGATTATAATTTGGATGTTTGTAAGGTGTATGTGTTGTTTGTTTTTCCTTCTTTTGGACTGCAGGGAGGACTGTCTTCACTTCCTCGATTTGATTTTCGGATGCATTTTCCTGGATTTTTGCTTCTTGGTTCTCCAGTAGATTGTTATGATTCTGAATCTTTTCGATTCTTTCATCTTGTGACTTTTTTTCAATTTATAATTTCTTGATTTGATTCTCTAGTTCCTGATTACGATTATTTAGACATTGGTTTTCTTCTTGCTTTTCCAGTATTCTTCCTTCGAGGTCTTCACCGGAGTGTTCCTTCTTGCTACTGTTTTTCAATTTTTTTATCTTTGTAATCAGTGTTTTGTTATGATTTTGTAGTCGAGAAATCTCTTCAGTATTGCTTGATAACACCTTGTTGAATTTTTTTAGTTCTAACTTGTGTGTCTTCTTACTATCGTCATACTGTTGTTGGAGTTTTTGTTTTTGTTGTTGATGATGATGTAACTCTGTTTCTTGATTTTCTAACTTTATCTGGACTTGCGCCAATTCAGCATCTTTTTCCGTGATGAGCTTGTTTAGATGCTTTATTTCTTCTTCTAAATCATTATAGCTTCCATATGGTGATTTGTTGTCATTTTTTTACTTTCTGATCTGGTCATCTAGGTTTTGATTATGACTTTTTAAACATGATATTTCTTTATCCTGATCAGATAACATTTTCTTGTTATCTCTTATGGTTCGCTCTAGTTGTCGATTTTGATTCCATAAACGACGATTCTCGATGTCTCTCCACTCTTTCAACCACTTCTGCGTCTCAACCTCAACTTGTAGACTTTTATTGATCGCCTTGTATTGCTCTAACTCGTCCATTGTTGTTTGTAGTTGTGACTTCATTTCCGAATATGTAGGTTCCATTGTTTGAGACTATGTTTTACTTCACTTTTGTCTTCTTTTCTCCTAGAAGGGTAGATACAAAAGCTGTAATAATTCTCAATATGTCTCTTTTAATATCTTCTTTGATTCTTTTTCCTTCTTGTATAAAATAATAATTGTAAATAACACAATTATTAAATAATAATAATTATTATTATTATTATTATTATTAATTACTATTATGAAAAAATTTAATAATAACAAATATAATATATAACCAATTATTATCTAAAAATAATATATATATATTGTGAATTGGGTCGAAAGGTTTTTTGAAAAAATATATAACAATAATAAATTTTATTATTACTAATAGTATTATTGATATATATATTTTTTTTATGAATGGGGTGGGAATTAGGGTTTAAACCCTAGAATTAAAAAACCACTTATTAAAACAAAACCATGGGTGGAGAAACCACTTGTGGTTTTCCTCTTTTTTTTGTTACTTTTTTTTTCCTTCCTTTCTTTATGGCAATCTTCCTTCTTCTTCTTTCTTTTTTTTAATTCTTCCATTTTATTTTTTCTTTTGACTTTCTTTTCTTTTTTTACTTAGTCAAAGACTATAAATTTAAGGGCTCCCTAGGATTATGATTAAAAATCACTATATGGCCAAAGGCCTAGATCAAAAACTAGCTCTGATACTAAATGAAACTACCCAGCAGTTACATTAACTAACTTTCAACTAATTGACTAAAAATAGCAAAATCGGATTCTTGGTAAATATGGTGAATTTCTGAAAAATAGGTGTCAAAGAAGCTTCTGTATCTCTCAATCCGTGACACCTGTGTAAAAATTGAGAGAGGTTTTTGTGAATGGTTCCATGATGGACAAAAACCTCTCTTGGTTTTTACAAATTCATCTCCAATCAATCATAATATTCCCCGCAAGATGAACACTAAAACAGGAAAATATTAAATATTTTTAAAACCCTGAAAAATAAGCTATAAAGATTAAACTGAATCTTTCAAACCTTGACAGCTGTTGAAAAAATGAGAGAGGTTTTTGTGAATAGGTATCTTATGAACAAAAACCTCTTTTTTTTTTCTAAAATTCATCTCCATCAGCTCGTGGTCTGCATTCAATTTCAATAACCCAAAACGAAAAAAACAAAGCATAATTCTCAATAATCTTTGCACTTCAATATCCTCTTTTTCATCTGAAATTGTCTCTGCATGTACAGCATTTTCAACATGCTTGGCTTCCTTAATATCTGACTATAAATTCTTGCTCTCATTGTCATTAAGTTGTTGTTTAAATTCAAATTTTTCATTTGCATGATCTGAAACTTCCTCTAATTTAACCTTGTCTTCATCCTTGACCTTAGTGTCATTTATAAAACCATTTAATCCATATATGCCTTGTAAAACCCTTCAATAATGAAATCAAAGCAAAATTTATAAAAGTAGGCTTAAAAATAAGAAAACACAAAATCATGAAAATTAAAAGTTTGAACTCAAAATTACCTTTATAAACAAAATTTCCTAAAAGCAAAAATACTAGCAAGGTTCAAAAACATAAATAAAAGCATAAAACTAAGGAAGACAAAATCATGACCTAACATCTGGCTCCTGCTGCGGGATGAAGTCCTCCTTGTGAGGCTTCAAGAACTTGTAGACCAGTGCCTTCTTTACTACTACCTGCTAATTTGCAAAATTTCCATTGGGTTATGGAGTCCTTATTGTGTTTTACTCACACCGGTATATACAATGAAAACTAAAATTCCTTTCTTTGAGGAACCTTCCATTTACTGAATCAAATTGTAATCCCATTTCCAATGTAACTAGGAAAAAATTTCATCAACCCACCAAAACTTGTTTCCAACTCCGAATATTGGCAAAGATGAAAAGCAAAGATATAACAACTTATACTCACTTTCATCAAAGGGTGTCTCTAAAATAACAAATTTATAACTTAATATTGACTCTAAATAATCTGCCACTGGATCATAAAAATTTCCAAAAGTTACCTCTTCATGTTCTATGAAAAAGATAGGCTATCCATAAGAATATTTTGTTCCATGAATATCAAGAAGGCATTGGCGATAAAAGACATCAGGATCAGCCTGAATTTGCTCCGGATTTTTTTGGATAGTATAATCAATAATGTCAACAAGTTGAACCTCCTTTTCCACACTGTCTTCAAATGGACAATTATCATGCATTGGCTTTGGTTGTTCAAGGATAATGGACTGAATGCATTCCTGAATCTGCTGATCATATTGTGCCATATCACACACCTCACACATTTCTGGGTCTTTCTTTTCAATTTCATCATCATATTTATTAAAAATTAGAGCATCTTCATAATGATTTTGAACAGCAGATTTATCATAACCATGAATATAAGCAACTTCTGAAAAAATGCGAACAGCCTGGCTTTCATCAATTTTAGTATCAAAACAAAAAGGAATAGAATATAATTCATCACAGAATTCTTGTCTTGGAACCCTAATCTCTTCATCATAACAAGGAACATTCTGAGAAATTTCGAATGATGATGCTAAAGGTTTGTATTTTTCTTCAATACAAAGCCGATCTTTAACACAACAATGATTTCCAACAGTTTGTTGAACAAGAGATTGATCTTCAACATGATTAGCATTCAAATGATTATTAAGACTGTTGAAATCATAATGAGAATATTCCAAACTATCTCTGTTGATCTCATCACTTGAATAATCTTCAACCTAACCTAAAACAACAACTTGATTATCGTAATGATCATGGAATTCCTCCTTGACAACAGTATCTGAAAATGTTACCTCTTCATCTTCAACAAATTCTGAAACTTCAACTTCTTCATGATATGTTTTGAATCCTTGATTGTACTTATCATCATGATTTTTTGAATCATAAATTGTATTATAAAAATCAGCCTGCTCACAACAATCTTTAAAAAAGAATTTAGCTGAGAACACATACTTACAATGTTTCCGGAAACATGTGTGGAATTATTTCAATGAGGAAATACTAGCAGCAGGGAGAGAAAAATACCATTCTCGTGCATCTTTCTCGAGTGAATACATGAACATCTTCATGAGCACATCTTCATGCTGTATATTTAACTGGACCATACATTGATGAAATTTGATGAGGTGATCTGAAGGATTATCCTCTTTACTTTCTCTAAACCGTGGAAGACAATCTCCCCAAACATCCATAATAGGTACTGGATTTGGAAAACTTGGTACATCGAAAAAATTGAAAGGTGCAAACCTTCGAGCCAAAATGGCTTCCATGTTCATCGGCCTCTGCATCTTGAACTAGTGGAGTCGCCAATCGATTTGTCAAGATAGATTTTTGTTTTCCTCCTCAGAAAGAGGAAGGGGTGACAGTAGTTCAAATTAATTAGGGCTGCATAAAGCTAGGAATGACTGAAACCTTCTAATTCTTCTAGTTGTTTTCAGTATCTGTTCTAGGTCTAAAACACCCAACTGCAAAGGTGAACTAGATCAGTTTCTTGTTCCAACTCCCTTAGTAGCCATTATGACAAACTGGTGAAAAGTAGTCTTTAAGATTTGTTGGTTTAAGTTCACCTCTTAAAACCAGTGAAATGATAAGTATCCCAGAGAAAAATATGTTTTCAACTTCATTCCTCGGCAACGGCGCCAAAGATGTTTATGCCAGAAATTGTTGCTAGACTACAAGAGAACAAGCCAACATAATCTCAAATATTTCAATAAAACAAAATAGGGTTTTTAGGGTTTTTAAGGTTTTTTGGTTAAAAAGTTTGATGACAAAATGGAATGCATTCATAAATCCAAATAAAAACTAAATCATAAGCATAGAAAAACTGAGATGCATAACATAATAACCATAATCCAACAGAAAATAACACTGAGGTTCATCCACATATGGCAAGCATCACAAGTATAAAAACTTTAAACCAGCAATGAAATTACCAACTGAGTAACTAAAACAAGTTAGAAATGAAGCCAGAGAACAAACTGAAGGGTAAATAGAGCATATATTTCATAATCAGTCTTTCAAATACACATAAGAGTCATTTACTTAGCTTATGAACAAGTCTGAAGACCTCCTCTTGCCAGCCAAAAAAATCAAACCATTCTCCTGTAGCCTTGTCCATCTTTTATTACAAATAAGTAGTTCTATCTTCCCTTCATTAGGTCGAATTTGAAACTACCCAGCAGTTACATTAACTAACTTTCAACTAATTGACTAAAAATAGCAAAATCGGATTCCTGGTAAATATGGTGAATTTCTGAAAAATAGGTGTCAAAGAAGCTTCTGTATCTCTCAATCCGTGACACCTGTGTAAAAACTGAGAGAGGTTTTTGTGAATGGGTCCATTATGGAAAAAGACCTCTCTTGGTTTTTAAAAATTCATCTCCAATAAATCATAATATTCCCCACAAAATGAACACTAAAACAGGAAAATATTACATATTTTTAAAAGCCTGAAAAATAGGCTGTAAATATTAAACTGAATCTTTCAAAACTTGATAGTTGTTGCAAAACTGAGAGAGGTTTTTGTGAATAGGTATCTTATGAACAAAAACCTCTTTTTTTTATCTAAAATTCATCTCCATCAGCTCGTGGTCTGCATTCAATTTCAATAACTCAAAACAGGAAAAACAGAGCATAATTCTCAATAATCTTTGCACTTCAATATCATTTTTTTCATCTGAAATTGTCTCTGCATGTACAACATTTTCAAGAGGCTCGGCTTCATTAATATCTGACTGTAAATTCTTTCTCTCATTGTCATTAAGTTGTTGTTTAAATTCAAATTTTTCATTTGCATGATCTGAAACTTCCTCTAATTTAACCCAGTCTTCATCCTTGACCTTAGTGTCATTTATAAAACCATTTAATCCATATATGCCTTGTAAAACCCTTCAATAATGAAATCAAAGCAAAATTTATAAAAGCAAGCTTAAAAATAAGAAAAATCAAAATCATGAAAATTAAAAGTTTGAACTCAAAATTACATTTATAAACAAAATTTCCTAGAAGCAAAAATACTAGCAAGGATCAAAAACATAAATAAAAGCATAAAACTAAGGAAGACAAAATCATGACCTAACACCATGCAATCTAAATATTTTCTTCATGAAGATATTTGCTATGTCACTTGTTTTATGCGTGGAATTGACTCGAATAAAATGAGCTACTTTCGATAGCTTGTCCACTACAACCATAATTGAATCGTGCTTCTTCATTGTCATCAACATGTTGTTATAAAATACTTAGAAATTACTTCCCACTTCCATTCTTGAATGGGAAAAGGCTGCAACAGTCATGTTGGATGTTGATGCTCTACCTTAACTTGTTGGCACTTTTGACATTGAGCAATGTATTCTACTATATCCTTCTTCATTCCATGCCAAAATTATTGCTTCCTTGTTGTTGTTATTGTCTTTTTATATCCTGGAAGTCCAAAGTATGGAATTTGATGAATTTCATCCATTACCAACTTCAAATCTATACAATTTGGAATATACAAGTTGTCTTTATAAAGAAAAATATCATCTTCTTTGATCTGGTATCCTTCACACTTTCCATCTAATTTTCCTTGCTGCAATTTCTCTTTAAATTGAAGGTATGTTTCATCGCTATTTTGGGATTCAAGAACTCTTGTTCTCAAATCTGATTTGCACATGCTTAATGCTACTACATGAAATTTTCTGCTAAGGGTGTCTGCAACCTTATTCTCTTTTTCTTTTACATGTTTGATTTCAGAATCAACTCACATAGGAATTCTAGCCATCTAGATTTCCTGGTATTTAAGTTTGGATGATCAAACAAGTATTTTAAGCTCATGTGGTATGTTCTAAGCTCAAATATTCTTCCCAACAAATAATGTCTCCACATCTTGAGAGCATGTACTATGGATGTTAATTCTAAATCATGAGTTGCATAATTATTTTCATGCTCTTTTAATTTTTCTTAACTCATATCAAATCACAAATTTTTCTTGCATAAGCACTCCACCTAATCCTTCAATGCAAGCATCTATAAACACTACAAAATCCTTCTTTCAAACTGTAGTCTTCAAAACATGAGCGTCTGTAAGTAACTTATTCAACCGCTGAAAGTTGTCTTCTAATTTTTCAGACCATATGAACTTTACATTCATTCTTTGTAGTGATGTAATTAGATGAGTGATCTTGGAGAATCCTTCAATGAAACTTCTATAGTATACTACAAGACCCATAAAATATCAAACATCAGTAACATTCTTTGGAGTAGGCCACTCCATTATGCCATCAATCATTTCCGAGTCCACTGAAATTCCTTCCTCTGAAATAACATGACCCAAATACTATACCCTCCTTCGATAAAGTTCACCCTTGCTCAACTTTGCATACAATTGGTGCTCTCTAAGAACTTGCAACACCATTCTTACACGTTCCTCATGCTCTTCTTCATTCATTGAATAAACAATCCAAGAATACTAACACAAATCCATCTAGATACTTTCGAAAAACACTATTCATGAGGCACATGAATGTGGCAGGTGCATTGGTAAGTCCAAACAGAACCGCTATGAACTCATAACTGTCATATCTTGTCCAGAAAGTTGTGTTTTGAATGTCTTCTTCCTTTATCCTCAGTTGATGATAACCATACCTCAAGTCAATTTCTGAAAATACATTGGCGTCCTTCATTTGATCAAAGAAATCATCAATTTTGGGAAATGGGTACTTAATCTTGACATTCACTTTATTTAACTACCTGTAAGCAATACACGACCTTAAAGTCTCATATTTATTCTTGAAAAATAACAATGGTTATCCCCAAGGGGACACACTTGGTCTTATATACTTCTTGTCCATTAATTCATGTAGATGCATATTTAATTCTACCAATTCTAGTGTGCTCATTCTATAAGAAGCTTTGGAAACTGGCATTGCCCCTAGAACAAGATCGATTGTCCTTTTTGGTGTCATTCCCTGTACTTAATTTAG
Source organism: Pseudotsuga menziesii (assembly GCA_001517045.1). NCBI lineage: Eukaryota > Viridiplantae > Streptophyta > Pinopsida > Pinales > Pinaceae > Pseudotsuga > Pseudotsuga menziesii. The sequence goes on along the minus strand of LPNX010793370.1, from coordinate 431,829 downwards.
AAACACATCTTTGAACTCTTGCAACAATTGATAATCTTATATATGTGTGCATTTGTCCTCTAAAGGATCTAATATATGGGCTGCATATATTTGAGTACCTTTCTTGTAATATTTTCTTAACTCTAAGGCTAAAATATGTCTTACTAAAACTTGCTTGGGAATTCCATTTACAAATCTCGTCCTTCCTTCTTCGTCGATGTATTCAACAACTTTTTCATAACAATCTAGCTTGGCTCTATGCCTTTCCAACCAATCCATACCAATAATAGCATCATAGGATCCTAATGGTAGGACATTTAAATTTAGTTTTGTGAGAAGTCCATTTAAATCTATGGGCCATTTCATCACTACTTAACTCACCTTTTTTTTTGGGTGGCTAATTGAACTAACCATGACTTATTATGCTTCTCTTTCAAGAGAACAACTTTCAACCACTTTTGGAGAAACATAACTATGAGTAGATCCTGGATCAATCAAAACAGAAATAGATTGCTTAGCAATTTTATCTTCAACTTCCACTATTGTTGATTGATGGTTTTCTTGATGGTTATCCAATGATGGATAAATTCTCGGAGTTGCTCTTCCCATATCCTCCATTGTAACTATTCCTTCTAATTTATGCAAGCCTTGAGGGTTCTCTTTTCGATGTACAGTTTTTAAGCATGTGGTTCTCTCCACATCCCCAACATTGAAGTGGTCCTTTTGGACCTTTTTTGTTGCTACTACTAGCTTAATTCCACTTCATGCTTGTTGGCCTTGTTGGAAATTTCTTGGCTGATTTTTAAATGGAGGCTTGAATCCACTTCTCCTTCGGTCAAATCTTACTTTTGTGTTTCCATTCCATGTTGGAGGAAACTCTGATTTTCCTTTTCTCTTCTCATAACAATACATAGACATCTTAAAGTCTTCATCAAAGATTTGGTGGATTAACAAACTCAATCTTATCTCTGAAATTTTGAGGCAGACTTCCAAGAAGTATTTGAATGTGTATCCTTTCATCTTTAATATAATCCACATACCTCTACAATTCCAAAAATTTGTGGACATGTTCTTCTATAGACTTTTGTCCCAATTTTAGTTCATTGAACTCATTCATCTTGTTATCATAATACCTAATAGATAGATATTTTTCCTTGAATTAATTTTTACATCTCTCCCAATTGATCCTTATTTCTTTGATTCATTTTACTTGCATAAGATGCTCCCACCAAATTAAAGCTCGGCCAACGAGATTTTAAATAGCAATTCTAGCCATTTCATTCCTTGAGTAATCATGAATTCAAAAATATTTCTTCATTCCGAGAATCCATGCTTCTGCCTCTTGATCTATCTTACTTTCTCCATCAAATGTGGGAGGCCTTGCCTTCCTAAATTCTCCTTGTGTAATCCTTTTAAAATTCCTTCTTCTTTCAAATTTGCTAAAAAAATGTTTTGGGTTGATTTGAGAACCTCAGGAATCACATGACCTATTAGAGGAAGAACTTGAAAAATATATATTGCGTTCCCTCCTCATAGAACAATTTCTCGGACTTGGAGTTCTCTTCCTAGTGTGACTTCTATAGCGACTCTCTACACTTCTATTTTCTTAACCAACATTGCATGGATTAGATCCAAGAGGAGATCTATGTTGAATATCAGAGAGATTCTGGAGGATGGCAACATTGATATGATCCTTCTCTTCTTGAGCCTTGATCAGCCTCTCATTGAAGCTTCTCATTGTTTCAACCAAATTTTGGGGAGTGGTTTTCTCTCTCCTCCCATTGGATTATGTCTCAGCTTTTCCTCTTGCATATATTTTCCTAATACATATACATAATGTTCATATGGGTCCTGAGCATCATTCACAGTTACCATTGTTTTTTGAACTCTTCCCATTTCCTGCTGCTCTTTGCTACAGTTGTTCAAAGATTGTCAACTACAAACATTATGCATTATAGAGATATTTATTAGACATTTTAGGAATGCATGTAATGAAACATAAACATTATGATTTAATAGAATAAGTATCATGGAATAATTTCACATTGTTCTAATGCCTTCTTTTTTGGTTCCATTTATGCATTTCTAGAAACTGTCTTTATTGACAAAAAAACTGTCAAATTAAGGTGATAGGCACTTTTCTACTCTAATATCTAAGATGCATGATCCTCATTCTAATTCTAACTATACGAAATTATTCCCCCTTTGATAATATTTCTAGCTCCTATCTCCATGCCTCGTTCTGATCTAGGACCTGAAAGTTACACTCCCAAAAATGTTGATTTCGGCTAAATCTACACTTTTCCTACAGCTGTAATTTAGCTTTCAAGGCCAACTTTAGCAACTTGAAGAAGAAAATATAGACTCGAACTGGAAAAAAATTTCTATTAGGATTAGTTAGTATATATAATAGCGATCACTTATAAACTTTCATATATTTGACCTTATACACCAATCAACCTCTATAAAATTTCGGGTTTGACTACTTTTGACTTCTTCAATTCTCAAACTGAGAATTTTTTGTGAAAATGGCTATCTCCTAAACTAAATATTTCTAGGAAATCTTCGTCTAATGGAAGTTTCCTCTTTTAATAAGTAGGTAAAATGTAGATTTCCAAAAAATTCTTGGTTTTGACATCTAGGGTCACTCTTACCTCCATCAAGCTTTTCAAAATCCCCAAAAGGTGCTTCGGAATAGTGCACTTTGGCCTGCTTTTGCACCCCGTCCTCACACCTTTTGGAATTTGGATCCAATATTCCATTTTTGAATGTGTGCCTGGTCCATGAACGCACCATAACAATTATGACCCAACTCAAGCTCCCATTGGGTCTCTGGACACTAATCTTTAAAAGTCGCTAATTTGATGTTTCTGTCAAATTGGAGCAGGATTGGCGCGGGCCTTTCACTGATGTTTTTCTTACCTTCAATAATGGCATCCGAACACCATTGGTCTCTTCAAATTATAATCCAAACAACTCATGTTATGTCCTAAACAATTTTCGGGCTTTATACTCTTTTTTTCATTATTTTTTCTTAATCGCACCGCAGACCTTTCTAGTTTGTTGATCTCGACATGTTGACCTCGAATATACCGATCCCAATGTCGTAATTCAAAATTTGTCACTGTCCAAACAACAATATCAACAATCCTTCTAACCTTCTGATCCTGATGTCAGAATTAGGCACTCGCTAGCAACAACTTTCCAACGACCCCTCTGACTGATGACCTCTGTGAGCCTTTATACCATCACACCCACGGACTTCGCTCTGCAGCCCCCATAGACCACTTTTCTCGATTGCACCCCATAGGAAGACTACGTCGCGCCCGTGAGCATCGCCCCATGGACGTTTTCTCCATCACGCCCATGGACCTCTCCCCACGGTACTACAGCATACCCCTCATTATGGACCTCCGCGGAAGTATTCTCCACCATCCCCTCGGAATCCATGTGGATCCCAATTAAATTCCTTCATGATATCCTCACAAATTCTCTCTGTAGTGCCTGTGGGTTTTGGACTTTTTCCACCCGCATGTTGTTATGGCTTGGTCGTTCCACGTCATACCCCTTTCGCCTACATGGCATGGGTGGGGTACACCTCATATTTCCAAAAGAATTTTATTATTCCAACTTCAAGACTAGTAACAACTCAGTAAGAAAAAGGTTTCGGGAATTTATTGTTGGAGTCGTTTCCGGTGAAAACTTAACACACTGACGGACAATTTATGCCCAACAGATTTCCCAACCAACATTATCCAGTGTACAAGTTGAGGTTGTGTTCTAAATCCTATCCGTTGATCATTGATTTCGTCTCCCCAACACTGTAATTCAATCTATTATTCTTGTTGGTAGAATCACATGTTCAATTCCTGAACTTCATTGAACACGAGTCATAAATTTAAACCCACAATGTTACCAAACGTTTATCAACACTTCCTGTGCATTCTGGTTTTATTCCTATAAGTTTGCAGTCTGACCCAAACAACCCCAGTGATACAACCATTCTCTGTGATACCACTATCAACCATTCTCTGTGATACCACTATCACGTCCCCTCCCATTAATCCAACCAAAAAGGGGGACATAAATGATGTACGAGGTGCTAAATTTAGTCCCCATGACCATATTACAAAATTCATAACCATTTAAATGCATGCAATGCATAATTAAAATACATTGTGGAATTAAACTCTATCAACGCACGCACAACATGCACACACCAACACTTTTATCACAAGTATAACAATAAAGCATTCGCACATAGAAATAATTTCATTCTCATGCTATGCGCAAGCCTCCAACTAAATAATTCAAGCTAACCATTTCATTCAATTCGACATGAATAAATAAACATTCATAACACAAAAATTGAGCATATTAAAATCTTACTTTCAAACAATTGTGTTTTGAAAATTTTGTTTGAATCGCCATAATAAAAAATTATAGATATCCTAAGTGGCTCTAATATCATATCACACCTATGACTATATATTTAAAGACATGAAATATTAAATGAAATATGTCATTATTAAAAAAACTTCAAATACGAGGTAGGTCCACTTGACTTTATTGTACATAATTATCCTTAACTAATAAAGTTTTTGTAAGCACCCACAGTCCACTGAGAGGGGGGGGTGAATCTGTGGACTCAACAAACAATCTTTCAAATTAATAACTTTGTAAAGTAAACAACTATGCATGTTGATGGTTGGTAGTTACTTCTTTCAGCAGTTTACTAAGATCTTTCTAAAACAGTCATATACACTGATATAAGAAGTAAAACTTATATTTATGTCCAAAAGATTTTACAAGAAATATGAAGGTGCTTCCACACCTAGAGAGGCTTATGACCTCTGGTTTATCAGCTTCAGCTGAAAGGGTGCTTCAACACCCTAGGCAAGCTATAACTTGCCAAAGGACAAAAATGTACTCCCACCCAACCACCCACAGAATCAAGATGATGGTTAATTGTTAGTTGTAATTTTCTCAAACAATCCTCAGACTATCTAAATTCACTTTATCTAATCTGGAAACAAGCTTCTTCTTCTTCTTATTCTTCACGACTTCGGACTGAGGCAGCTTGACGAAAAAGGTTTCACTTCTTATGATTATTTACTTCAGCAAAAAATGTAAAACTCAGCACTCTAGTTTGTTCCTCGTATGCTGCTACGGCTTGACTTCTTCATACTGCTCTTCAACCATTTATGTTGCTCAACCACTTCAAATTACTCCTTGGCACCTTTAGGATGATCCTTCTACTATTGTTTCCCTCCCCTCACACCACTGAAAAGCCTCAGTGTCTTATGTTCTCCACGCTTGCACTCACATCTTTATCTTGAGATTCTCCATTGGGTATTTATACTCGTTTTCCATACCTTTTTTTTTTTAGCCGACATTGCAAATGTTATTAACCAAGTTTTAATTTGGGAGTCGACTTGTCAAATTCAATAGGAGATGACTTTACAACATTTGTTTCAATTTTAATTATTATTTATTTAATGAGGCCGGCCTCTCACAATGTTTGCTATGTTACATCTTTTCCTATCAACAGATAATGGAATAGAAGCATGAATAAGATCATAGGTTCGTGGATATGTAACAAATGAACACCTCCAATGAGTCCACGATCATGGATTATAGGCAACGTCTTTGGTCCACTACATTTATTACCTGGCAGTCAATATGTTGATCCATCAACGTTGTAGCATACCCTTCAATCCATTCAATGCTTGCTTGTTTATTGCATTGTCACCATGTCATTCAGCTGTGTGCATTGTCCACAACACCTTTAGCTAGGGTATTAGGGGCCATCTCCAATTGACCACAGAATGGGTCAATTGGCTCATTGGGTGGTCAAATTTCCAGCATTGTGTCTACTTTGTCTATGCCATCAAGCCATCTTTCAGCCATGTAAATTGACCTTGACCTTGCTACAACATCACTTTGACCTTTGTCATTAATGTGTTGTCATCAATGACAACTTTAGCCAAAAATCTCCCCCTTTGTCATTGATGGCAATCTCATCCAACTTCTCTCCCCTTTGACATTAATGACAAAAATGAACAGAAGTTAAGTAATTCAAAGCTTCAGAATGCCCAAAAAAACTAGTCTTCATATCTTCATAGTCAAGTCTCCCCCTTTGATTGAGCTGGGTATTCTTGCATGGAGATCATCCTTGTGCTTTCATGTTGGTTTTTCATCAAACTGAACTGTTGGATTTCATTCCAGATTGCTCCCCCTGAACTTGTGGCCTATGAAACAACTTTTCCTTATTCCTCAAAATGTTGTACCACAAATATCTTTTCACAACCTACTCTGCTCTTTAACACTTGCACTATAATGCTTGTTGTATTGAGCTTCATTTTCTACCAAAAACAATCTCTTCATATATTCTACTTTAGTTCGATTTGCATGCTTGGGGATGTCATCTGTTATAAATTGTTATATAGCTCACTGTAGCCAGCTCGCCTTACCTATTGAAAGTTAATAAACCCATTTCCATCGAATACCACTGCCAAATCTTTCTCACATCTTTCTTCAAACTTCAACTTAAGCACATGGTTATCCTTGGACTTGTTTGTTCAAGTTCTGAATCTGCCATCTGTGGTTGCCTTGGGTGCTAAGAATTTATAGCACCCTCCTTAAATGATAAAAAAAATTCAATTTTGCAGGGAGATAAATCCCAACTTCAGTCTTAGATAAACAAAGGCATCTTTGGGTAGAGGTTTGGTAAATATGCCAGCTACTTGTTCCTTTGTATTCACATATTCCAATTGTTAGGATTATTAATCCTCCATTGGTGTAATGTCTATTAGATTAATTATTTCCTAACTTAGGAACCTTAAATTAAGTAAATGAGTCCACTAGTGCAATTGGGTCCACATGGCCCAATGGGGCCACATGTACCAGTCATTGAAGTGTGGGGGATAATGATAGAGGTTAACTTCCACTTACTGCATGTGCATGCATTAGTGGAGGCACCTCCTAGACCAAACCCTACATTTTAGGAGCCACTAGGAGTCCCGGCACCAACCTACTTCAGTTAGTTGGAGTTAGCACTAGTTAGCCACAGTTAGCCTTCAGATGACTCATTATCAGTTAGCTAGCGCATGCTTTGCATGTATAATGCATGAATGCATGTGGAGGAGCGCTTTTGTTCACCTACCACACTCAGTTGCACTGAGTTAACTAGTTGTTACTGTCTGTTGGAGTAATTGGTCATCGGAGAGTTGATTTGTTGGACTTCGATATTCATTGGGAGACCTTGAGTTAGAGATTTAGTTAGATACAGTCTTATCCACTTTGAGAATTCGAATTCATTCCTCATGCATTCGAAATCTACCTATTTGTAACCTATTGTACACCGTATATTATTATGATGAATATACTGTAAATTCCTGAGCAATACTTGTATGTGTCCTGTGTGGTTTGTTTTTCTTAGTGTGTATGTTCATCCTCCATTCAATTGATGCAACATAATCAAAACTCTCTTCTTGAAGATCATATGGCATTCAAATTCTAACATGGTATCAGAGCCTTCTCAGGAAGGTTTCATGCTTGTTTCTTCTCATCGAACATCAGAAGCAGCTGGGTTTCCACAGAAGTCCCCTATGAAAATTTTCTAGCTCTAGATTCATTCAAAGCAGCGAAGAGGGTGTGACGGACCCTGAAAACATGTTCATGTCTGGAGGAAAAGCATGATTCTAACAATTCTTATGTTTTAGTTTTATTTGCAGTGAAATTGACAGGTGCTACGTAGCTTAAAAGAAGTATTTGTTGTCTCCTTGTCGGAGCAATTATGAGTTCTCAAACTCCTGAGCCACGGATCCTCACAACTTCCAATTACCTTGATTGGAGGATTGATATGTAGTTGGCCTTGCGCAAGCATTGCTACCACAGGATTATATATGGATGGGAGGCTGAACCTCATCAGCCGATAGAGAGGAACAAGTTCCTAAACCGTTGTGATGAAGCATTCGGGTACTCATGTACTTATATTTCCATAGATCTCCTCTTTCATATAGAAGGATTAAGGACTCCCAGAGAATCTAGGGAGAATATTGATAGCTTGTTTAACAAACAAGATGAGCTTCGGGGACACATTCTGGAGAATGAGTTGGTATCTTTACATCCCAGCAGTTTTGAGACCATTGAGAAATTCTTCTCCAAATTCAAGTCTCTAGTGCTACAATGCAGACAGTGTGGGAGAGATTGGAAGGATGAGAAAAATGTCCTTTCAATACTCAGCAAACTAGGTCATGAGTACTCTGTCTATGTCTCTATGTTTCATTCCAAGTGGGAAATCTTTTCTGATTGGAAACTACCTACTCTAGATTCGTTTTCCGAGTCCTTAATCAAAGAGAAAAACAAATTGATTCGAATGGGAATCATCTAGACCTCCAAATATCAAGCTCTCTTGGTTACTAACTCTTCCAAAGCACAAGCAAAGGGGAAATCAAAGAAGAAGGATCCAAAGGCAGCTGATTCGAAGCCTAAAAAAAATCAGCAAGCTTCCGAAAGGGCCTTCGGCTCTAAGAAGAATAAATTTGGGAAAACGTTGTCTCCCTACTGTGAAAAAGGGTATCACCTTAAAGATCATTGTATGAGGAAGGAACTTGATGAAATGTCTGCTCTTCTCAAGCAGCACAACATTCAAAGAGAAAAATAGTCTAATAATGGACATGAAATATGTCATGCTTTGAAAGCAGTACTACCTCGGTCTACAGCTGATTTGATTGATTCTAGAGCCTCCAATCACATGGTTTCCTCCAAGGATCTCTTCTCCTCTCTCAGTTTCAAAGAAGGGCCCACTATTCACATGGAAGATGATTCTCAAATCCCAGCAGCAGGGAAGGGCACCATCATAGCGAAGCATGGTGTGTTCAGAGATGTCCTATATGTTCCCTCACTTGCAGCTAATCTATTATTTGTTTATCAGATGACCCATACTGGCTTTCCAAAGCAAGTATTGTTTGGACCTGACTCAGTAGAGATCACCAATATCTCAACTAGGGAGATTGTAGTGAAAGGGATTGTTGATCATGCCTTCAAGGCATACTATTTCTCTCACTTCATGCCATTCCCAGTTCCAACATCATCACAGCTTCCATTCGAAGCTGATGAAGGTATAAACATTCCTTCATTTCCTATTGCAGTTTCACTTTTAAATTCTGACAGTTCTGATTCAGATTCAGAAATGGAGTCGTCCCAGTTTGATCTAGACATTGAGCTTACAAATCAAAGGTATCTAGATCCAGATCCAGCATCTACCTCATTCTAGCAGCCTAAATGGGCCAAGCATCTCATAGAAGCAGCTGGAGATGGTGCTGGGGATCCAGATGACAAAAGAAGAACAAGGTCCCAGTATCATAAGGAGAGTGCAACACTATCTCACACATATCCTCTTCTTTTTTAGAGGTGTTTTATTATGCTTGGGTCAGATCCTCAATCCTTCAGGGAGGCTTTCCATGATCCTAGATGGTAGGCATCCATGGATGAGGAGTTTGATTTGCTACATGAAAACCAGACCTGGGAACTTGTCCCCTTACATCAAGGAAGGAAGTTGGTATAGTGCAAATGGATCTGCAAAATAAAAATAGTTGTTGGTGGGACCACAATCAAGTACAAGGCTCGGTTGGTGGGAAAAGGGATTTCTCAGGTCCAAGGCGTGGACTACAATGAGACATTCACTCTAGTAGCTAGAATGGACTCTATCAAGCTGGTATTGGCCATTGCTACTTCCAAGAGATGGGAAGTACACCACATGGATGTGAAGAGTGCCTTCCTCCATGGAGATTTGGAGAAGGAGATGTATATGAAACAACCTGAGGGGTTTATTCCTTAGTCTGCAGACTGAGGAAATCATTATATGGACTCAAACAATCCCCAAGGGCATGGTACTCCAAGATGGATACTTTCCTCATCTCTCAGAAGTTTGAAAGGTGCAAATCTGATTGCAATGTATACATGAAGAAGAAGGAGGGGTTCTTTCTTATAGTTGTATTGTATGTGGATGAATTGCTCATTACTAGCAGCTCTGTTGTTGGATTGAGCAGCATCAATTCTGCTCCTAATAAATCATTTGCCATGTCTGACTTGGAACTATTAAGACAGTTCATTGGTCTTGAAGTAAGTCAGAAGACTTCGAGAATCATGATCTCATAGTCCAGGTATTCATCAAATATGCTTAAGAGGTTCCACATGGAGGATTGCAAGGCAGCCCCCTGCCCTTTCTTGTCAAGCATCAGGCCTGAAGAAGGTGGTTCCACACCTTTGGTGGACAGCACTCTCTATAGATAGCTCATTGGAATCCTTCTGTATATTACTCATTCGAGACCAGACATATCCTATGTTGTGAGTGTTGTTTCCATATATATACAGGAGCCACATGAGCTGCACTGGAAGGCAGCAAAGAGGATATTGCACTATGTGCAGGGTACTATTGATTATGAGATCCACTATGCTGCTGGAGCACAACTAGATCTCACAGGATTTACAGACTCAGACTGGGAAGGAATGGAAATGATAGGAAATCCACCTCTGGTTTTATATTCATGATTGGATCTGGACCAATTTGTTGGTCCAGCAAGAAGCAAGCAGCCCTGGCACTTTCTTCAGCAGAAGCAGAGTATCGGGGAGTTGTGAATGCAACTATTCAGGCAGTTTGGCTGCATGGCATCTTAACAAAGTTTGGGATTCATACTTCATCTACAGTAGATCTTTATTGTGACAACCATAGTACAATCAAGATCTCCAGTGATCCTATTCAGAACCAGAGGACAAAGCACATAGAAGTTCACATGCACTACATTCGGGAACTAGTGCATGACAGAACCATCACACTGCACTATTGTCCAACAAAGGATCATATTACAGATATTTTTACCAAGTATTTTACTGAACAGATATTTTCCTTTCTCAAGTCTCTTTTGGGCAATAAGGCTTGATTCTCAGTTCCTATCTTGAGGGGGGGTTTCCTAAGAGGTTTTCCTACCTCATTTTTTATTATCTTCTAGATTGCATTTGGGTGACCTGTGGTCTTGTTACCAGGGCCCACAGTTGTCCAAGTTAGGATTCAGAGGGGGTGTTAGGATTATTAATCCTCCCTTGGTCAAATGTCTATTAGATTAATTATTGTCTAACTTAGGAACCTTAAAATTAATTAAATGAGTCCACTAGTGCAATTGGGTCCACATGGCCCAATGGGGCCACGTGTACAAGCCATTGAAGTGTGGGGGACAATGCTAGAGGTTAACTGCCACTTACTGCATGTGCATGCATCAGTGGGGGCACCTTCTAGACCAATCCCTAAATTTTAGGAGCCACTGGGAGTCCTAGCACCAACCTACTTCAGTTAGTTGGAGTTAGCACTAATTAGCCATAGTTAGCCTTCAGTTACCTTCAGATGACTCACTATCAGTTATCTAGAGCATGCTTTGCATGGATAATGCATGCATGAATGTGGAGGAGCACTTTTGTTCACCTACCACACTCAGTTGAACTGAGTTAACTAGTTCTTACTGTCTGTTGGAGTTATTGGTCATCAGAGAGTTGATTTGTTGGACTCTGATATTGATTGGGAGACCTTGAGTTAGAGATTCAGTTAGATACAGTCTTATCCGCATGGAGAATTCGAATTCATTCCTCATGCATTTGAATTCTACCTATTTGTAATCTATTGTACACCAAATATTATTATGATGAATATACTGTAAATTCCTTAGCAATACTTGTATGTTTCATGTGTGGTTTGTTTTGCTTAGTTTGTATGTTCATCCTCCATTCAATTGCTACAACATAATCAGAACTCTCTGCTTGAAGATCATATGGCATTCAAATTCTAACACCAGCTTCACCTGTTGTTCATTAACTTGGTCTCGAAGGAAATGATACTTGATAGGTATATGCTTAGTCTTAGAGTGCAAAACCAGATTTTTAGATATGTTGATGGCACTTGTATTATCACAGTAGATTGGTATAGGCTGATTGTATTCGACTTGAACTTCTTTTAAATATTGCTACATCCACAAAACATAAGTGCAACACTCAGTTGCTGCTATAATTCATCCTTAGTAGTAGACAAGGAAATGGATGATTGCTTTCTGCTTGACCATGCTACCAGGCATTCTCCTAAGAAGAATGCATTCCCACTAGGACGTTTCCTGTCATCTAAACTGCCTGACCAATCTGCATCGGTATAAGCTATAAGGTTAAACCTCTGATTTCTAGGATACCAAAGTCCAAACTCAGTTGTACCTTTGAGATATCTGAAGATTCTCTTGACCGCCAGTACATGTCAAGTTTTTGGGCAAGACTGGAATCTGGCTACCATACCAACAACTTGCATGATGCCAGGTCTTGAAGCAGTTAAATATAACATGATGCCTATCATAGATCGATAGTGTGAAACATCAACTAAAGGTGCATCATCATCTTTACTGAGCCTGCAACTAGTGGTCACAGGTGTACTTACAGGGGCACATTCATCCATTCCAAATTTCTTTAGCATTTCTTTTATGTACTTGGACTGAGATATAAAAATCCCCTTGGATGATTGAGAGATCTGAAGTCCAAGGAAAAAGGACAGTTATCCAATCATGGACATTTCAAATTCTCGTGTCGTGACCTCAGCAAACTCATGACTTAGTTTATCATTATTACAACCAAATATAAGGTCATCAACATAGACCACAGTAATCAGAAGTTCATCTTTTTCTAATTTGAAATAAATATTATTGTTTGCATTGCTTCTTTTGAAACCCTGTTGAATAAGATAGTTGTGTAAGTGAGCATATCAAGCTCTTGGAGCTTGTTTAATCCCATAAAGGGCCTTCTTCAACTTCCAAACATAATATTCTTTTCTAGGCTTCTTGAAAACCTCTAGTTGTTCAGCGTAGACTTCTTCCTTTAGTTCATCGTTCAAAAAGGCAGATTTTACATCTAGCTGATATACCTTAAAAATTTTAAAACGGGACTATGCAAGGACCATTATGATAGCTTCCATGCGAGCAACTAGGGAAAAAGTTTCATCAAATTCCACTCCTTCAACCTGAGCATAACCTTTGCATACAAGTCTAGCTTTATTCTTAACTATCTTGCCTTCTTCATTCATCTTGTTTTTGAACACCCACTTGGTGCCAATTATATTTTTGTCTTTTGGTCTAGGAATCATCTCCCAGGTTCCACTTTTCTTAATTTTATTGAGTTCATCACTCATTTCCTTTGTCCATGATTCACTAGTATGTGCTTTGGTGAAGTTTTTGGGCTCAACGGTTGATAGCAGGGAAATATATCTTCTTCTTTATGTTACTCTGAGTTGAATTCCATATCCAATATATCCTATGATGAGATCATCAGGATGATCTATCTTAACTGACTTGAATGAAGGTTTGTTAGATGATGATATTCTGCTAGTTGTTGTGGATGCAGCTTCTTCTTCATCTTGGTTCATGTCTTGTTCTTCATTCATATTTTTTGCTTCATCCTTCAATGATTCTTCTTTTTGATTAACTGTATCTTCTACTTCTATTTCGCTTAGCTCTTTACTGTATTTAGGTAGCTCCTCATCTACTTTAACATCTATGCTTTCAAAAATCCTCATCAGCCTCTTGTTATAGCATTTGTATGCTTTCTTACCTATAGAATACCCAAGAAATATTCCCTCATCATATCTGGAGTTAAATTTTCCAAGGTTATCATCATTGACCTTGATGTAACACTTGCTTCTAAATACCTTAGAATATCCAACTAAGGCAGGTTTACCTTTCCACGGCTCATACGGTGTTTTATCACTGTTGACTTTCAGCTAGGCTCGGTTTATAATGTATACTGTTGTTGCTACTACTTCCCTCCAGAAGGTATCTGTAATGTTGGCCTCGAGAAGCATAGTTCAGGTTGCTTCTTATACAATCCTATTCTTTCTTTCTGAGACTCCATTTTGTTGTAGAGTTTTTGTCGCACAGAACTGCCTTTGGATTCCATGACTTTCACAAAATTGATTGAACTCATTGGATGTGAATTCACCTCCATTATTAGATCTTAAGCATTTGTTCTTGTGACCACTTTCATTTTCCACCAAGACTTTGAAGACTTTGAATTGAGTCAAATGCTTCTGATTTTTCCCTAAGAAAAGTTACCCATACGATTCTTGTGAAGTCATCTATGAGCAACATGAAGTACCTTTCTTCTTACAAGGATTGGGTTCGAGTAGGACCACAAAGATCCATATGAATCACTTCCAAATGTTTTGAGGTTGAGGGTTGTTCCTTTCTTTTGAAACTTGCCCTAATTTGCTTTCCATGTTGACACAAGTCACATAAGCTTGGTGTTGGCTTGGATAACCTGGGTAAACCTCTAACTGCCTCTATTCTACTGATTTTGACTAAATTGTCAAAGTTTAGATGTCCCAATATTTTGTGCCATGACCAATTCTCATCAGTGCGACCAACATAACAATTTTCTCCCTGGATCTCTTCTAAAATGTAAACATTTCTGGTAGTTCTAGTTCCTCTTCCAACGATTCTTTTTTATCCATTTCTTCGAATCTCACAGCCATGAGCATAAAAGACAATATTGTAGTCAAAATCACATATATGTCCTACACTCAGTAGATCGTGTTTTAACCCCTACATATATAACACATTTTGTGCCTTTGCTCTACCTTTTAGAGCAACATTCGCTTTGTCGATTATTTTGGTTGTGCCATCATCACCGAAGGACACATCTCTACTTTTTCCTTTGGTCAAGGAGATAAATTTCCTTTTTTCACTTCTCATGTGCCTGGTGCAACCACTGTCAATATACCATTGATCTTCATCCTTTTGAGCATAAATGGATATCCCACAAAAGTCATGAGCCCTTTCTTCATCTTCATAAGAACTTTTCTTCAATCAACAGTCTTGTGCTAAATTCCCAAAATTATTACATGTTGTGCATTCATCTTCAAAATTGTTAAGTACTAAGAATGGATTTTTATCGGAAGGATCATACATGTTGTGACTCCTAATTTGATTCAAATTTGTATTGGTTGGCCTAGCATGATTTCTCCTTATTGGTTCCTTACAGTTAGCTGCCATGTGACCAAAATTATTACAGGTATAGCAGTTCCCATAGAACAAACTTGGATATTTATGTCCTCTAGTATAATACCAATTGTCTGTAAAGGATGTTGGATACCTATGCTCTCTAGCACAAATCTGATTGTTTGACTTTGCAGTGATTGGTCTCCAAGGATTAGTTGGGGCAGGTCAGTACCTTCTAGTTTCATCATTATTTTTTACCAGACCGACATAACTCTTTGAGGTGTTTATCTCCATGTTTTTGAGGCTGCTAATCTCCTTGATCAGTTCTTCACTTTATTTTTCCTTGTCCATGAGCAGTTTAGAGACTTCTTCCAATGGTTGTCTGATATTTCTTAATTTTGTCCTGTGTTTGACCAACTTGTCCCTCAAGCTTCGAACTTATTGGTCTTTAGAGCATTCAGCCTTTGATTCTTCGAAACCAATCCCACTTTTATCTCCAAAGTCTCTTTGTTGGTTGATCAAATTGTTTAAGTCAACTGATCTTTTCTCAAACTTTCTAGTGAACATGTCTGACTTCTTCAGTTGTTCTTGTAGATCATTGATTTCATTTTCCTTCTTTATTAGGTCCTCTTTCAAGTCCTTGGCTAACTGTCTTGTGGCTGTGACATATTCTCTTGTTTGCTTCTTGTTAATATCCCTCAAGTTTTCTATTTCTTCTATGGGTGCTACTAATTCTGCCACAAGATCAACTACAATTGTTTCTTCATTTGATTCTTCATGATGATGTTGATTTTCCATAGCAAGAAATAGAATTTCATTTCTGTCAAGGTCTGAGTTTTCCTCATCTTCATCAAACTCTGACACTCAATCATTAGCCTTAGAGTAAAAAAAATTCTTCTTCATCATTCTACCTTTGAATTGATACTTATTTTGATTAGACATACCTCTGTCTCCTTTGTGTAGGCACTTGGCAGCAAAGTGTCCTATTTTTCCACAGTTGAAGCACTTTAAAGGGAGCTTACCCTTATATCTACCAGTGCGTCTATGCAGTTTGTTAACAAATTTTTCCATCTCCTCATCTGAGACATCTTCAGGATCACCAAATAACCGGCCCTTCCTGTCTTGTTGATTTTTTGTTGCAACTTTGAAGGCTGCTTCTTTAGGCTTAGAGTCTTCAATCCTCATTTCATAGGCCGTGAGTATCCCATGCAACTCATCCAATTTGATTTGGTCCAGAGTATCTATGTCTTCAACTACATAAACTTTGGGATTGAATCTAGAAGGTAGATATCTTAGTATATTTTGAACTACCACTGTTTCTTTGATTTCTTCTCCAAGTCCTCTCGTAGTGTTTACCACTTCTTCAACCCTTTGAAGGTATGCAGCAGTGTTCTCTTCTTCCATCATATTCAATCTTTCAAATTGATACATGTAAGTATTCAATTTTTCCTTTTGGACCTTTGACTCACCTGTGTATACATTGTACAGCTTGTCCCATACTTCCTTGGCGGTATCATAATTCATGACTTTGACAAATTTTGACTTTTCCAATCCTCCTAAAATTGCATTCAAGGTTGTTGCATTATTTTCACAAGTCTTCTTTTCTTCGTTAGTTGTTGGTGCATTCTTAGGTATCGCATACCCATTGACGATATTGACCCATATATCAAAACCTAAAGACATCAAATAGGTCTTCATTCTTTTGTTCCAAAAGGTATAGTTTGTTCCATCAAACTTAGGAATTTCCCTGAACTTCATTGTTTGACAAGGAGGTGCTTTTCAAGAATTACCTTCAAGCTTATCTAGCTCTAATGAAGGTACCTGCTCTGATACCAAATGTAAGCATCCACAGTCCACTGAGAGGGGGGGGTGAATCTGTGGACTCAAGAAACAATATTTTAAATTAATAACTTTGTAAAGTAATCAACTATGCATGTTGACGTTTGGTAATTATTTCTTTCAGTAGTTTACTAAGATCTTTCTAAAACAGTCATATATAAAAATTAAAACCTATATTTATGTCCAAAATATTTTACAAGAAATATGAATGTGCTTCCACACCTAGAGAGGCTTATGACCCCTGGTTTATCAGCTTCAACTGAAAGGGTTCTTCAACACCCTAGGAAGCTACAACTTGCCAAAGGACAAAAAATGTCCTTCCACCCAACCAACCACAGAATCAATATGATGGTTAACTGTTAGTTGTAATTTTCTCAAACAACCCTCAGACTGTCTAAATTCACTTTATCTGATCTGGAAACAAGCTTCTTCTTCTTCTGATTCTTCACGACTTCGGACTGAGGCATCTTGACGAAAAAGGCTTCACTTCTTCTAATTCTTTACTTCAGCAAAAAATGTAAAACTAAGCACTCTAGTTTATTCCTCGTATGTTGCTACTGCTTGACTTCTTCAGACTCCTCTTCAACTGTTTCTGTTGCTCAACCACTTCAAATTACTCATCGGCACCTTCAAGATGATCCTTCTACTGCTATTGCCCTCCCCTCACACCACCGAAAAGTCGCAGTATCTTATGTTCTCCACGCTTCCACTCACATCTTTATTTTGAGATTCTCCATTGGGTATTTATACTCGTTTTCCATACCTTTTTTTTTAGCTGACATTGCAAATGTTATTAACCTTTTAAATTTAGGAGTCGGCCTATCAAATTCATTTGGAGCCGACTTTACAACATTTGTTTCAATTTTAATTATTATTTATTTAATGAGGTCGACCTCTCACAATGTCTGTTATGTTACATCTTTTCCTCTCAGCAGGTAATGGACCACAAGTGTGAAGAAGATCATAGGTTCGTGGATATGTAACAAATGAACACCTCCAATGAGTCCACGGTCATGGATTACAGGCAACGTGTTTGTTCCACTACATTTATTACCCAACAGTCAATATGATGATCCATCAACGTTGTAGCATACCCTTCACTCCATTCAATGCTTGCTTGTTTATTTCATTGTCACCATGTCATCCAGCCGTGTGCATTGTCCACAACCCCTTTAGCTAGGGTATTAGGGGCCATCTCCAATTGACCACAGAATGGGTCAATTGGCTCATTATGTGGTCAAATGTCCAGCACTGTTTCTACTTTGTCTATGCCATCAAGCCATATTTCAGCCATGTAAATTGGCCTTGACCTTGCTACAACATCACTTTGACCTTTGTCATTAATGTGTTGTCATCAATGACAACTTTAGCCAACAGTTTTATGATAAAAGTATTTTTTACTTAAAATAACACATTGTAATTTTACATATTGATGAAGGTCCCTTTATCTTTTAGTCATTATAAAACTTACAATACCTACTTTATATAATTTTATTTAACTAATACTCCTTTATTATTTATAAATCTGAATTAAAATCACACCATTATGATTTTATAACATACATCAATATAGTATGACTTTATTACAATATTGGAATGTGTGATTCTCCATCTAAAGAGACTCCAATTATATTTACTAATAGTCTTCTATAATTTATAGAGCTGAACTGAAATCATATTTCTAAATTAACATACATCAATATAGTTATATAGTGTGAATTTATTACGATATTGGAATGTGTGATTCTTCATATAAAGAGAAACTCAAATTGTGATTTTATTACATACATCAATATAGTGTGACTGTTATAATATTGGAATGTGTGATTCTGAGTTGATACTAGTTTAGACTCCAATTGTGAATTTATTTATTGACATCAATATAGTGGGACTTTATTATAGTATTGGAATGTGTGATTCCTAGATGATACTCCATCAAAAGAGTGAATCAAATAAAATTTAAAGATATTTTAAACGGTTTTCGATCCTCATCTTATTGAACAAATTCATAACAATGTTCCTTTCAATAAATGATCGGTCTACTTGCTCACAATCTTCCAAGGATTAACAATCTTTCAAGGATTTATTTTTCCCACGCGGAAACTCATTCCCTCGCAGGACAGACTCCTCGAATGGCCAATTTCATTGTGGATTAAACTTGATCTACAAATATTGAAACTAACAAAGGAAACGATTTAAGTACTTTCTTGGTTTCTATAAAAAAGGGCATAACTGTGTAGATTCAATAGCTTTGTGCATGTTTGACACACCAAGTACACTGAGAGGGGGGTGAATCAGTGTGCGCAACTTTTATTACTTTTTACTTTTAACAATTAACAACTTATTCAATAATATGCATTATCACATTATCTTTATATCATAATCATCATTATATTGTCATCACATAAGAAACATAGAACACCAAATTTTACATAGAAACCCAAGTCCTAGGGGAAAAACCACGGAAGCCTTTCTAAAATAATTTTCCAGAAATAACTGGAAGGAGGCAACAACCCCTTTATTACAAAGACTTCAATTTTCCAGTTGCAACTGGAAGGAGGCTACAACCTTAAGAAAGCTACAACTCCCTAGTTCTTCGGCTACAGCCGGAAGGAGGCTACAACCCCCTTTCTGTGCCCCATCCTGCCACCCTGATATGAAGATAGAAAATTTTGAACTACGACCGTACTGATCCTACGGACCTGTTAATCAACACATGTACTACACTGCACAATCTGTACCACACTGACACTACTAACCGCTACCCATCATTTGATCACTACTCATCAACTGATCATTGTCCATTGTATCACACTACTCATCAACCTGTACAATCAACATGTCCAATCAAGATGTACCAATCAATCTGCAGTTCACGTCAACTGACTCATTCAATCTAAGCCTGCACACTAAACTCAGTGCACCTGGGTCAAACAAACTGCTCATACAACTTGGCCAATTTGAGTCAAACCAACTGCACATAAGGCAACTTGTGCCAATATTGCTCAACTGAACCAACCTGTACCAAGATGTGTGTGTACATGTGCCAAATCAATTGTATACTTGTGTTAATCTAATCAAGTGCTCTAACAGTCAACCAACTCTTCTTACTTGGCCTAGTTCATCAAAATACATGTTTCAGCAACCAAGAGACTTCACATATGGTCAACCAAACTCTATCCAATCACACTGAACTCAATAACACCACAACCAGCCTCAATCACAGTCAAGGAATACTTGGCAGTTAAACATGATATACCTCAACCAAATAACCTCAACCAATAAGATAAAATACTTAACCATGTCAAACTCAATCAATCTCATAAACTCTTAGATACAAAAGGATTTTTCACTCTACTCAAATCAAGTCAACAAATCAAACAAATATCAAGCAAATAGTCACTTACAACACTGTCAAAGGTTGTCATTACCCATCAATAACAATCCAAGTCCACTTGGGTAATGTAAAAATTTTAATTGAAGTCTCTAATCATTGTCGCCGTTGGAGATCTCTGCATCGGCCTTCTAGGTTTCTTGGTGCAGGGCACGACCCAGCGCCACCATGAGTGCGCCTGGGGGTGGGGAGCCACCTCCCACCCCTCCGATATTTTCTTTTGAGGCCTTCAGGAAGCTTGTCGAGCAGGATGGGAAGAAACTAGCCATTCCTTCTATCCCGAAATTTGTAAAGAAGCTGGATGAAATTCCTGAAATTGCTTTCCCTGAATAGTAGCCCAATAAAATTGCCTTATCTCTGGATGAAAGAGGATTGATAGGACAGTTTATGGGGCTTTGGCCCTCCACAAAAACCACCGACGACTGGATCCAGCGTAACTGGAGACCCCAGCTGAAGAATAGTGTGACTTGCTACGCCGTTGGAAGAGGATTCTTCGTATTCGAGTTCATAACCAAGGAAGATCGAGATCTGGTCTTCAGGAGCGGCCCGTACTTCATGGGGTCTCAGGGCTTGTATCTCAACAGGTGGACGCCTAATTTTGATCCCACAGTCGATGTGCCTAAAGAAGTGACAGTATGGGTCAGGCTCTTAAACCTACCAGTCCACTGCTGGAACTTCCATTCGCTGCAAAAGATTGGAAACGGACTTGACAGATTTATTGACATAGCAGACAACAAAGGCCAATACACATGTGCCAGGCTCTGTGTAGAAGTTGATCTGGAAGCCGGCCTAACAGAAGCGGTAAAACTCACTGTTGGGTCATGGAAGCATTATCAAAAGCTCGATTATGAGAAGCTCCCATTCAAATGCAGAAACTGTCACGAGCACGACCATTTCCAAAGGAACTGCCCTAAGGCACAACCAAAAGACAAAGAGGATGGAGAAGGCTGGTAAAAGGTCAAAAAGAGTAAGGCAGCCCCGAAACCAAGCAGGAAAAAAGGTTCAGTATCATCAGAGAACCCCCCACCAAACTCTAAACCCATAGGAAATTCAAAGGATGGATCAACTTCGGGGAAAACCAATGAAACCCTGGAGGGATCAGAGAAATCTAGGAAGGATGTGAATGAAACTAGGGAAACTAGGAACCTGGCAGACCCGACTCCCCCAGTGGATGACCAAAGGGAAAAAGAAGCAGAGGAAGATCACATTAGTCTGGGCTTGGATTCAGGTGGGAACTCCGAGGACGGAGGAACTGAATCTGGAAGCTCCCAAGTCACCCCTGTCAAGGTCACCTTGGGTCGGAAGACTAAGAAGAAATAGAGAGAGGAAAAAACCTACCTTGATATTCTCCAAGGTTCCCAGAAGACCCTAAAAGGAATGATAAATACCAAATCCACCAACAAGCAAGGCCGGGCTCCAAAGGGAGCCACAACCTCCCAAGCTAGTAAGTAATGCAATACATCTCCTAAAACTGCAGAGGTCTAGGCAGCAATCTGAAAGAAGAAGCTCTAAAAGACATTGTAAGATTGTATTCGCTCGAAATAGTTCTCATCCAGGAGACAAAAATGGAGGACTTCGTTCTCCTCCGAGCTAGCAAAGCATTTTGGAAAAAATGTCAAGGAAAAGCAATCAGCGCAAGAGGAGCCTCAGGAGGGATAGCTACCTTCTGGGACAACTCCAAATACGACCTGGAAGCTAAAGAAAGTAGCACACATTGGTTGTTCACCAAACTTCTCCATAAAGAATCTGGTCATCATGTAAGTCTGTTCAATGTTTATGTACCTATATCACCAGCTGAAAAAAGAATATGTTGGGACTCCCTAAAGTCCTATCTTAGCATGCACAACCCCGTTAATATCATTATTGCAGGGGATCTTAATGTTACCCTAGCAGTAGAAGAAAAAAAGGGAGTGCTCACCGGTCAGAGATCAAGCTAGAGAATGGGTTGAAGACATCATTTTAGATTGGGAGCTGGAGGATATCAAGCCCTCCCATGGAAAATTCACCTGGACAAACAAAAGAAGGGGCCTAGGCCACATTGCTACTCACCTTGATAGATTCCTCGTCCAGTCCTATTTCTTGACTTTTGATCTTATGGCCTCTTGTAAAATCTTGCCCATTTATACCTCTGATCATAAACCCATTCTTCTCGAGTTGTCCTTGGGTAAAAATATTGGTCCCATACCCTTCAGATTCAGTAAGAAGGGTTCATGGATGTGGTCTCCACGGCTTAGAATCAGTAGATCCAGGGCTCCCCTTTCTTTGTCTGGGAAGAAACGCTGAGGGTCCTCAAAAAAGAGCTGAAAAATGGGCTAAATCGCTGATATCACCCACCTCCAAAAGAAAAGAAGCACAGGATGCACTAGAGAACCACCAATTGATCATGGAGGATGCTGAAGTTTCTCAAGATCTATTACAAAAAGAAGAAAATCTTCACAAATATTTCCATAGAGCATGCAGGGTGAAAGAAGAGTACTGGAGGCAGAAATCCAGAAGTATGTGTCTGCAAGCAGGAGATAAGAATACCAGCTATTTCCGTAAGCAGGCTGAGGCTCGCAAGCATTTCAAAACTATAAATGAAATTCATTTTCAAGGAAATTTGGTCAAAGACTTCGAAGGCATTAAGAAAGCAGCCCATTCCTACTTCAAAGACCTCTTCTCAGCCCTGGAAGAGGCCCCAATTGATGCAAACTGCTACCCGCTTGATCTCGTCCCAAAGCTAGTCCAAGAAATTGATAATCTCCTTCTGGATGCCCCGATCAGAATGGAAGAGCTTAAAAAAGCTTTGGATGGTATGGACGCTGACAAAGCCCCGGGTCCCGATGGGTTCACAGCAAGGTTCTTCTCAACTTGTTGGTCCATCATCAAAGTTGACCTCCTGAGAATGGTTAGGAAATCTCAGAGTAGCAGCAAGTTAGGGGGAAGTACCAACTCGGCATTCCTGGCCCTGATCCCAAAAGAAAAAGGATCCAATAACTTCAGCAAATTCAGGCCCATCTCTTTATGCAACATAGGCTATAAACTAATTACTAAAATCATTGCCAATCGGATTAAGAATATTTTTCCAGCAATCATCCCTGAAAACCAAGGTGGTTTCATAAAAGGGCGGAAGATTCTGGACAATATAGTGCTTGTTCAAGAAGCAATCCACTCGAGCTGTCAACAGAAAGAAAAAGGCATGGTAATCAAGCTCGACTTGGCGAATGCATTCGACAGGGTGAGACATGATTTTTTGTTTGCAGTAATGGGAAAATTCAGGTTTTCTAAGGATTTCATAAACTGGGTTAAAGCCTGTATTGCCTCCCCCTGGATCGTCCCTCTGGTCAATGGACACTCTACAAATTTCTTCCAAGCCTCGAGAGGGCTAAGGCAAGGTTTCCATTTGTCCTGCTCCTCCACACCATTCAAGCCTCGGTGCTTAGCTTCCAATTGGATCACTACCAGCAGATCCGCTCTCTTGCTAGCCTCCGAATGGCCCAAAGTGTAAAAGACATAAACCATGCCCAATTCGCCGATGACACACTCCTCCTTGGGGGAGCAAACATTATCTCAACCAGTTTATTCAAAAGAGATCTTGACATTTACAAGGAGGTCTCAGGAAGCAAGATAAACTTTCAGAAAAGCAAGATATACGATTGGAACTGCTCCATAAGGGATATGACAAGAATCGCAAGGCTCTTAGGGATGGAGGGGACTCTCTCCTAGGATTCCTTCAAATATCTTGGGATTCCCATCCTCAAATCTATCCCCAAAGTGGCTCACTGGATGCCGCTGCTAGACAAGCTGAAAATCAGAATTCAAGCCTGGGGGGCAGCCTGGCTTAATTTAGCAGGTAAGGTGACTCCCTTAAAATATGTCCTTTCTAGTATTCTTGTTTACCAAAACACCATTCTTCTTGCCCCTAAATCCTTCATTAGCAAAGTGGACGCCCTGTTGAGAATATTTTTGTGGGAAGGTGGGAAAAATAATGAAAGAAGGCTTCATTTAGTTAGCTGGGACAAAATAAATAAGCCAATTCTCGAAGGAGGTCTCCAATTCCGAAACATCGTAGATCAAAACTTAGCTTTAGGATCCAAACTCCTCTGGAACTTAGTTTCTGGGCACACCAGCTGAAGCAAGAAAGTTCTTTGGAAAAAATATTTCCAAGATAGCCGCTCAAGATGCTTGGATAAGCCTCCAAGAACTTTAACCGAATCCCCAATCTTCAAGCTTTGCCTCACAGCCCTGGAGCACTTCAAATGTAACCTCTACTGGATACCTGGCAATGGGAAAAATATAAGATACTGGGATGACTCGATCCTTGGGGACCAGCCCCTTGGACAGAAGGCTGAGCTGGCAAATATAAAAAATTGGATGCAGCACAAAAATCTTCTTACCCTGTGGGACATTTCCACCTGGTCTGATGATGCAAAGAAAAGTTGGGATAACTGGGACCTGGGAGATATACCAGAAAATCTGGAAGGAGAAACCAACACCTTAAGAAAGCTCCTTCAAGGAAAAACCCCGTTAAAAGTGGTTTCAAAGGACAAAAGAGGGTGGGGTTCGACCTCCGGATCGTACTCGACAGCTGAAGGATACAAATCCATCCAAGAAATCCCCAACATCCCTCAAGATCCAACGTAGTGGAAGTTTGTTTGGTCCTATGCTTCTATCCCCAAGATAAACTATTTCTGTTGGACTCTTGCTCACAAAAGCATCCTCACCAGTGACAACTTAAGGAGAAGAGGAATGGAAGGGCCCTCAAGGTGTCCTCTGTGTGTTTCTGATGAGGAGAATGCAGATCATCTATTTCTTCTTTGTCCTTTTTCCAGTGAAGTCTGGAAGGATTCGTTGAAAATAAGCCCGGACAGATTCACCATGCTGGAAAATACCCAGGAGCTGCTGAAAACATGGGCCAACATATCGTCGTTTAGAACTGCCAAAAAGGATCTCCTCAAAACCAGTTGGATGTGGCTCCCTAAGTTCATCTGCTGGAAACTGTGGATTGAGAGAAACAACAGGATCTTCAAGGAGAAGAGCAGTACTCCAGCTAGAATAGCTTCCAAAATCAGAGCTCTACTAGGAGAGGCTCTAGAAGCCAAAGCTACCCTCACAAATGCTTCAGCTCTGACCAGCGAGGAAGACAAGTGGCTAAAAGAGTTAGTCCTGAATCATCAGGCAAGAATCAATACCCCATATCCCTCCAATGTTGAATGGGACATTCGGTTGACAGAGCAGGACTTCATTAAATGGAGATCGTCCCTAGAGGAGCACTGCCTCTTCTTTGATGGGGCATCAAAGGGTAATCCTGGGGCATCCGATGGCAGCGGGGTAATCCTGGATCCTGGAGGCAATACAATTTTGAGCTTTGCCTAGGGCCTGGGTTGTGATTCCAACAATAGAGCGAAGGCTCTTGCACTTTGGCAAGGGCTCAAACTTGCCCACAGCTTGAAAATTACCTCTCTGTCAGTCTTTGGTGACCCTCGGATTATAATCCAAGATGCAAACTCGAAAAGAAGTCTTGCTCAGGTGCAACTATCCACCATTCTCAAGAAAGCCAAGCTTATGCATTCAAACTTTCAGAAAATAAGATTCTTTCATATCCTGCGAGTCTTAAACTCTAAGGCTGATCTGGAAGCCAATAAAGGCATGCTTCTAAGCAGGAGCACGCTATCAATAGATGGGTCAGAAATTCTGTGCAATATCCCCTAATTCTAGAGGCGAGTCTCCTAGCCGGGTCTTCAAGATTTCACCTGCCATAAAAGAATCAATTCGATGGGCCTCTCAAGGCATTATCCTTTACGATCTAGCATTGTCCATGATCCGTGAGTCCCAATGGTCAGAACCACATGACAAGTCAAGAGCCCAAGGTAATTTTTCAAAACTCACGCCGAAGTAGCTAAGCTCTCTCAACTCCGGAAGATCTGGGAAATCGCTGGATCCTCCAAGAGATCAGCACTGTTAACCATCTCATTCGATGGCATCCCTTGTTTCATTTTCATCCCCGGGATCTTCAGTGGAGGAACGCATGGAAGCCCTGGAAGCATGAATCGTTCATTCCATTATTCTTTTGCCACAGTGAGAATAGCTGGGCCGAACTAAATCCTGAGCAATGCATTCTCCGGAAGAGCTCTCTGAAAACAAGGAATCCGGCGAAGACGTAGTGGAAAACTTCAAAGGAACTTTGGGACTCGTACAAACAATCTTGAATTGCAAGTCTTGGACCAGCTGGCAAAGAAGGACGACGAAAAAGAGGCGTTAACCTTGGCAGATGGCAAACAAGGCAGATGTTCTAGATGTAACTCGTCTCGGCGAACAGGACACTCCAGCTTCCAATTGTCAAAACGATAGTTTTATCCATGTAAAAGTACTCGGCAGCTGCTTTGTCGACCGATAAATCTACCTCTTATTCGTTATTGTCTAAAAAAAAACAATCCAAGTCCACTTAAGTCAAAGACACAATGATCAACACTTGTCAAGCTAGTTTTCAAAGAAAACATTTAGGTTGATCAAAGAAATAACTCACAATATCTACTACTTACATGTCAACTTCTCATTCAATACTACACTTATACAATAGTCAAGATAAACACCAAGATCTATGCCAACAACATCTAAGATAATCATCAAGATCTATATCAAGATCACATCAAGATATATGCCAAGATAACCATCACCATAGCCTCCATAACATATTCAATGACTTCAAAGAGATATACCAACATATAGGTTCACATACTAAGATCAAAGAGCAACTCTATCGATGAGAGACATGTGTCATTACAAGAGAAACCATGAAGCATGAACCATACCTTATGGAAGATCACAAGATGAAAAAAAAGTAGAAAACCCAAAAGAAACTCTAGATCATGTCATCAGATAGCCCTCATAACAAGCTTTCCAACAAGGCAATAATTTTGTAATTCTGATTCTGTATGAGAAAGTTATGTCAATTTTAGTGAAGATGCCAGAAATTTCTTTGGTCACAAAATTTCGCATCTTTCTCCCAGAGTTGCGAAATTCTTGAGAGAATTGATGATGAACAAATGAAATGTTTGATATTCTATTTATATAGGTTGTGGAAAAAATTTATTACCTTGGACCGACATGCAATTCAAAATTACAACTAATTAAATTCTCTTTTGTTTGATCGACCCACCCAAAAAGGTGGGGTACACCAACTTCAAAAATTCATCTCTCTTCAACCGTAAGGAGTTAGAAGATGCTCCACATATCAACGGAAATGGCTTGACGATGAATATCTCCCTATGATGGGTTTATTTGAAAATTATTGGTCTAATACTCTTAAATTCTTCAAATTGTACAAGAGATCAAGACTCCATACATAAAGGTGCCAAAGACCATGTTACCTTATGCATAAGTTCCAAGGTCAAAGGCTTCAATGGACTTCCTCAAGTGCATGATGGATTCTATAGTATTCATATCCACATACTTCACATTAACAGGGAGGAGGGCTCCACCATATACTCATCATATCAAGGGTATCAAGGACCCCAACACCACCAATCAAGTGGGAACGAAAACTTTTTCAAGAATATCATCATTATTATACAAAATGGATTCAAGGGCTTCAACATCATCATGTTCAAGGTCTCCATATCATTAAAAACATATCAAATGGCTCCAGTATATATCTTCATCACCATAAGAGTACCAACACCCCAAAAGAGGGGTACAAAGACCTCACCACTAGTTTGCAACACTTTATGGGCTTCATATGCATGATCACAATGCTACTACATGCCAATGACCATATAGCGTCCAAGGACATCAAACCACCATATATGTGGGTTCAATACCTAAACTTTCAAGGACACCAAGTGTTGATGTATATGTAACTTAGGAATGTATTCACTTGTATTTCTTATGTATTGTAACCCGCTGTTTATTCCAGGATATATTTGTAATGTACTTGAGTCATGGCATACCCCGATGTTCCTATCGAGAGTTTCTATAATGTAAACAAGTCATGTCAAGTCAAGGTGGGTAACCCTCCTATTGTCTAAGGGTTAAAGTCCCTGCAATTCCAGGGCACTAGGGTTATTAGACTCACCTAGTGAAGTCGGCCCAATTTGGGTTTAGTCAAGTCGGGAATTAGTATAAATAGAGAGCTAGCCTCTCTATTTAGTACACACTCACTCACACTCAGTTGTAGCACATAGCTGAGAAAGAAGAAGACACTCGGGCTAGGAAGAAAAGAGGTTACTGCTGTTGGGAGATCATCTTACTGTTTTGGGGTTTTACTTTTGGTGTTGATTCAATCTCTGAGGAAGTTGCGAGGTTTTCTCCATTTATGGTTTCTCCGATGAAAAACACTATGTTCATTGTCGCTTGTGTTTGATTGATATACTTGTTATTCTCTCAGTTAAAGATCCTAACATAATGCTAGCTTGAATGATAAAATCTAACATGGTATCAGAGCTAACCTAAGAAGAAGACACTGTGCAGCTACAGGAACTAGGGCTTCCTACTTTGTGGATCTCTCTCCCCAAATTTTCAGCAAAAGAAGGTTGGAATAACTCTCCTCCTTAGGGCGCATCTTTATGTCGAAGCATAATCCAATTCTGAGGTTTTCAGTTTTGGATCCGACATTACTGTCAGAAATTAGGGCTTTTCACAGAAGTGGAATTTTTCAGTGAGCCCAGGCCTAGATTGATTTCCTCCTCAAAATCAAAGTTAGGGATCAAGATCAAAGCATTTGGTTGGACAGAACTTTGGAAAAGCAAAACCCTAATCTACTCTTGAACCTGCACTGTAGAATTTCAGCTCCAAATCCAGATCCGACATCTTGAACTAGTAAGATCTAAATCTTTTGTATTTCCATTTGAGGTTCTCAGTTAAGATGTCTCATCATACCAAGCTTGATGAAAAGCTTGAGAGAGTTGATAACTTCCGAGCTTGGAAGTATAGGATCTCCCTGGTCCTGGAAGAAAATGAGTTGGACTCCTATATCAATGAGGAGGTTCCAGTTCCATAGGGAGATGAGGCTAAGGCCTTACACAAGAAGAAGATGGTTATGGCAAAGAGGATCATTGCTGATTCAATCAAGGATCACCTCATACCACAGGTGTCCTCCCTAAATACACCTAAAGTTATGTTTGATGCCCTAACCAAATTATTTGAAGGGAAGAATATAAACCGGAAGATGACTCTAAGAAACCAACTGAAGAATGTAAATATCCAGAATGCTGAGACCATCCAATCTTACTTTACAAGGGTCTCTCAAATCAAGGAACAGCTGGAAGCAGTAGATGAAGAAGTGGAGAATGCAGAGATTGTGATGACCACCTTGAATGGTATCCCTAGATCATGGGACTCCTTTATTCAAAGGATATGTGCCAGAAAAAAGTTAGTCAAGTTCAACAGACTATGGGAAGAATGCTCTCAAGAAGAAGCTCGGATAGCAGCTCAAGAAGAAAAGATGGGAAGTGAAGATCAAGCCCTCACAGTTCATTCTAAGAAAAGCAAAAGAAGTTCACATCACTCCAGAGGTAAGCATTTCTATAAAAATAACCCTAGAAAATATTTTTCTAGAAGCAGATGTTACACATGTGATGAAGTAGGACACTTTACAAAAGATTGTCATAAAAGACAAAATAAGAAAAAGAGCAACAAGAGAAGACATCATGTTCATGCTGCAGAGGATGATGAACCATCCAAGAAGAGAATTAGATATGAAAGTGAAGACTCTTCAAGTGATGAAGAATATGTTTTGATTTCCGCTTTTACGGGACACATTACTCACGAAAGCAATGATTGACTTATAGATAGTGGGGCCTCCAAACACATGACAGGATTCAAAGAGTCCTTTGTGAAACTTTCAAAACATGAATCACCTCACAAGGTGAAACTTGGAGATGACTACCAATATCCAATAAAAGGTAGTGGGGAATCCTCCTATAAGCTAGACTCTGGAAAGTCTATGAAGATGCAAGATGTATTGTTTGTACCAGGACTCAAGAAGAACCTTCTCTCCATACCTGCATTAGATGCAAAAGGCATGAGGGTTGCATTTATAAATGGTCAAGTTATCATGTGGCCAAAGGGAAAGACTATTAATGATGTAGTAGTGATTGGGGAACAAGAAGGAGGTCTATACAAATTGAAGGGCCATCTAGAACAAGCCTTGATCCATGACACAGTAGAGTCAAATGAACTTTGGCATAGAAGGCTTGCACATGTGCATTGCAAAGCACTACCACTTGCAAGCAAAGTTGTTGAAGGTCTTCCAGAAATTCAAGCAAAACATGATGGAGTCTCCAAACGATGTGCAAAAGGAAAGAATACAAAGAAGACATTTCCAAGTAGCAAAAGCAAAGCAAAATGAATCTTGGAAATCATCCACTCCGATGTATGCGGTCCAATGTCATCAAGCTCACTAAGCGGGTATGTATATTATGTTTCTTTTATTGATGACTTTTCTAGGAAGACATGGATTTACTTCATGAAAAAACAAAGATGAAGTATTCAGCAAGTTCAAAAAATTCAAAGCCTTGATCGAAAATCACACAGAAAAGAAGATCAAGACCTTTCGATCAGATAATGGCGGAGAATTCACATCAAATGAATTTAAAGAGTTATGCAAAGACTCAGGGATTAAGAGGGAGTTGTCCACTACTTATAATCTACAACAAAATGGGATTGCAAAAAGGAAGAACAAAACTATCATGGAAGCTACAAGAGCTATGCTTCATGATCAAGATCTTCCTATGCATCTTGTGGGCAGAAGCTACCGGAACAGCGATGTATGTACAGAACCGTACTCCACACAGAGTACTCGAGAACAAGACTTCTGACGAAGTCTTATCCGGCAAGAAACCAGAAGTCAGCCATCTCAGAATATTCGGCTGTCCAATGTACATACACATTCCAAAAGAGAAGAGGACTAAATTAGATCCTTCAGGAAAGAATGGTATATTTCTGGGATACTCTGAAAGCTCGAAGGCTTACAGAATATACTTCCCAGGATTCAAGAAGATTGACATCAGCAGGGATGTGACATTTGATGAAGACTTAGCTTACAACAAATCCAGAAAGAGACCTACTGAAGAACCTGTAGAAGCAGAAGCACTCAAAATTCATGATACAACCATGAATGAAGAAGCTCAAGAAGAAGATCGAGAATTTGAAGAACCTCAAGAACCTGTAGATCCACCTCCAGAGAAGAATCCTCATAAGAGGAAACCTGCTTGGGTACGAGAAGCTATCTAAAGTGCAGAAAGATATGGGGCTCCAGAAAAGAATCACAGAGAAAGAAAAAGGACCAGATCCTGCTCCAGGTACGTAGCATTACTATGTGACTTCATCGATAAAGAACCTTCCAATTATGAAGAGGCGGCAGAACGGAAAGAATGGAAGGATGTGATGATCGAAGAGTATCAATCGATCATGAAGAATGATGTTTGGGATGTTGTCCCGAGACCAGAAGGGAAGTCAGTTGTAACTTCCAAATGGATCTATAAGATCAAGCATGTTGCAGACGGTAGCATAGAGAAATATAAAGCAAGATTTGTTGCTCATGGTTTCTCCCAAAAAGAAGGAATAGATTATAAAGAAACCTTTGCACCTGTAGCCAGATACACTTCCATCAAATCAGTACTTGCTCTGGCTGCAGTGATTAAATGGAAGATACACCAAATGGATGTCAAGATTGCTTTCTTGAATGGTGTAGTAGAAGAGGAAGTGTATGTGGAGCAACCACTCGGTTTTGAGACACATGACAGGGAGTCTCATGTATGTAGATTGAAGAAATCCCTATACGGTTTGAAACAGGCACCTAGGACATGGTACGGTAGAATTGACAACTTTCTATCCACTTTGGGCTTTACCAAGAGTAAAGCAGATTCCAACATTTACTACAAGGTTGAAGATGGCAACCCAGTGATGCTCCTACTGTATGTAGATGATCTGTTTGTAACAGGTATGGATGGGTTAATTGCTGATACAAAGAGAAAGCTTGCTGCCGAGTTCGAAATGAAGGACTTGGGTATGATGCATTATTTTCTAGGCATGGAGGTGTGGCAGAGTGCAGATGGAATTTCCCTAGGACAAGGGAAATATACGGTAGAGATTCTAAAGAGATTCGGGATGATGGATTGCAAGGCCATGACCACACCCATGGCATCAAACCTGAAGCTATTGAGTGATGCTTCATCAGAAACGGTTGATGCCACAATGTATCGTCAGATGATTGGGTCTTTGATGTACCTGACGAACACGAGACCAGATATTTACTTTGTTGTGAACACCTTGAATAGTTCTTGACAGATCTAGAACATGTTCACTTGATTGTTGCAAAGCATATTCTGAGATACCTGAGAGGTACAGTTGATTATGGGCTCAAGTATGATGCGAATCAGAAGATTAACCTGGAGGGTTATGTTGATTTAAATTGGAAAGGCAGTGCCATCGATAGGAAGAGCACTTTAGAATGTTGTTTCAGTATGGGATCAGGTGTGATCTCTTGGTTTAGCAGGAAGCAATCATGTGTGGCATTGAGTATAGTTGAACCAGAGTATATCGCAGCTTGTTCAACTAGTTGTGAGGCAGTATGGCTCAGGAAGCTACTGTCTAATTTATTTGATCTCCAACTGGATGCTACTTGTATACATTGTGACAACCAGAGTTGTGTGAAGTTGTCAGAGAACCCTGTATTCCATGACAAGTCGAAGCATATCGAGATCAAGTGTCACTATATCAGGGATATGGTGCAGAGGGGAGCAGTGAAGCTCCAGTATGTTGCGATAGACGATCAGATAGCTGATGTGTTGATGAAGCCATTAGCCAGAGTGAAGTTTGAGTACTTCAGGGAGAAGCTTGGTGTTCTCCAGATCGAGGTCCCTTCCAAGGGGAAGTGATGAGTCCGTAAGCCATTCTGACGAGTAGGTCAGATGTAATGGCTGAGCCATTCTGTCATGGTGAGAGAATTGGTTCCTTCCATGTCAGATATGAGTGCTGAGCCATTATGACTGTAGGATTGGTTCCTACATGATCAGATATAAGAGCTATTGTCATTCTTGGAATGGAGCTACCTGGTGAGTTACCAAGAATACTTGGTCTTGGACTGAGGGCCTTTCTGATACGATTGTAAAATGTAGATCAAATGTGAGCGCATGGTCATTCTGATGTGATTGAGGGATGTGTTCCCACTTGATCAGATATAAGGGTTGTTTCCATTCTGTCATGGTGAGAGGATTGCTTCCTTCCATGTCAGATGTGAGTGTTGGCCATTCTGATGTGACTGTAGGATTAGTCCCTACATGATCAGAGGTAAGGGCTACCTCCTTTCTGACGAGTCAAGGTCAAATGTGAGTGCTAACCATTCTGATGTGACTGTAGGATTAGTTCCTACATGATCAGATGTAAGGGCTATCGCCTTTCTAACGAGTCAAGGTCAGATGTGAGTGCTGGCCATTCTAATGTAGGATTAGTTCCTACATGAGCAAATGTAAGGGCTACCGCCTTTCTGACGAGTCAAGGTCAGATGTGAATGCTAGCCATTCTGATTTAGGGTCATATGTAAGGACTACTGCCATTCTCTGAATGGAGGCACCTGGTCAGTTACCAGGAACCCTCAGTATAGGACTAAGTGCCTTTCTGACGAGTCAAGGTCAGATGTAAGTGTTGTGCCTTTCTGACAAGTCAAGGTCAGATGTGAGTGTTGACCATTCTGACTTAGGGTCAGATATAAGGGCTACCAAAGACCTACAAGGAGGTAGGCCTACAACCAGCATGAAAAAGGGATGGCACTGTAGAACTTCCCGTGACGAGAAGAATCATGAGATAGCACATATGATGATAACCCAGTGATGATCCAGATCGAGCTATGATTCAAATCCAGTTATGATGTCTCCGAGATGATCCAGATCGAGTGATGATCCAGATCCAGCAGTGATGATCTAGATCCAGTGATGATCCAGATCCAGATGAAGATGAAAAGAACTTGATGATGACCCAGATGATACAGAGAAGAAGACTTGTGCTGATAAATTGTGTCGAGAGAATACATTCCTAGTTAAGAGGGAGTGTTGATGTATATGTAACTTCGGAATGTATTCACTTGTATTTCTTATGTATTGTAACCTGATATTTATTCCAGGATATATTTGTAATGTACTTGAGTCATGTCATGCCCCGATGTTCCTATCGAGAGTTTCTATAATGTAAACAAGTCATGTCAAGTCAAGGTGGGTAACCCTCCTATTGTTTAAGGGTTAAAGTCCCTGCAGTTCCGGGGCACTAGGGTTATTAGAATCACCTAGTGAAGTCGGTCGTAGTTGGGTTTAATCAAGTCAAGAATTAGTATAAATAGAGAGCTAACCTCTCTATTTAGTACACACTCACTCACACTCAGTTACAGCGCATAGCTGAGGAAGAAGAAGACACTGGGGCTAAGAAAAAAAGAGGTTACTACTGTCGGGAGATCATCTTATTGTTTTGGGGTTTTACTTTTGGTGCTGATTCTATCTCTGAGGAAGTTGCAGGGTTTTCTCTATTTATGGTTACCCCGAGGAAAAACACTGTGTTCATTGTCTCTTGTGTTTGATTGATGTACTTGTTATTCTCTCAGTTAAAGATCCTAACATAATGCTAGCTTGAATGATAAAATCTAACACCAAGGACCTTATAATAATGGGTTCCAACATACCACCATAAGTGTGGGTTCCAAGACCTAAGTCTCCACATACAAGAGAATCAATATCTAAGCTTGTGGACTCAAGGACACCACAAGAACTTAACAACCTCAAGACCATCCAATGCAAGCAATGGGCTTCACCATCAACACATCAAGGACTTTACACATGAGCTACATCATCCATCCAACAATCAATCAAGAGATCAAAACAAGTACATGCATAACAAGCAACACAAAGACCAGTAACCAAAGATCAACCAAGAGTAAGGAACTCGACAATGAACTCAAATGGGATACAACTTAGGGGAACTTGACCAAGTTAATGGGTAACCAGGGCTTTTGTCATTGTTCCAAGGGCTTCAAGTTTGGGTTTGGACAAGGTCAAAAGGGCTCATCTGACACAAACAACCACAAACTAAACATTAACCATCAATGGCTCCACAAGGGACACCAAGGACTCAACAGTTGGCATCAATGACAACTTAATCAACAGTGCCATCAACTCAACTTTAGAATAATGGATTAGAAAGAAGCAAATAATACCCACCAGTAAAGACTTATCTTACTTTAGGTCTATCAAGCATCAAGGGGGATTTAATCACTTGAGTTAACCCCTTTTTGAGTCCTTAACTTGAAGAAATGTTTATACCTTAAGAGATTTGATCCCTACACTAATTAGAGCTAGAGTTAAAAAATTACAACATTGAAAATATCTCATCCAAAATATTTAAAAAATTATTTACACCTTAGGCAAAAGTTGTATTAATTAATTATGAAGTAAAATAATTGCAATTTCCTCCACTATTATTATTTTGAAATTATAATAAAAATAATATTTAACTTTTTCTACTAATATTAACATAATAATAGATAATGGAATATATTTTCCATCATAATCATCAACGTTTCAACTATTCCAATTTGGACTCGTAAACAATAACAGACAAATAAATCCTACAAATAGATAAAAATTGCATTCATTGATTAATTATTAAGTAAAATATTTATTTACCTATATTTATTCATAAAAGTGCATTTCAAACCTGCAAATAAGCAAAAATTGCATTAATTAATTAATAATGAAATAAAATACTTGCAATTTACCCAATTATTGATTAATTTGCAATTATCATGAACTAATATCTAACTTATTTTTTTATTATTGACTTAACAATAAATAATCCAAAAAAATTCTATCACAATCATCCACTTGAGAACTATTCCAATTTGGAATCATAAACAAAACACATAAATCCTACAAATAAGCAAAAATTGCATTCATTCACTGATTATAAAATAAAATAGTTATTCTCTGTTAATATATATATATATATAAAAACTGAAATTCGATGTATATTTATAGAAATTTATTTGACAATCTAACCAATTTAAATTTGAAGTCGACATGTGGTCGGTTTTATAATTTTTTATCTATTTAGTCTTTTTAACCACCATGGTGTGACAAACATGACACGTCTCATCCACTTTGGGTTGCAAAAAGCGCCTCTCGACGCAAACACTAGTTGGAAGTAAAAAAGCAGATGATACCAACCATCAATGTATAGAATTGGATCCCACGCTGATAAAGAATAAATGTCGACATATAGACTTAGATCCCACGCTGATAAAGAATAAATCTCAACCTCTAGCCATAGAACTTCACATATGGGTAAAAATGGAGGATTTTATAGAGGAAGACCCAACAGATGATACCAACCAACCATCAACATATTAGGATCAATCTTCAAATTCAAAGAGTAGAAGCAAAGAAGAAATCAAGAAGTAGTAAGAAAATAACTTTAAAAATATAGGTTTTAGAGTCTCAATATTTAGTAATGTAATTTAACAATTATCTGGATCTATCACAATTTATCAGTGTTACAAGGGGACTCGCCCCCCAGGATCGGGGACGCGCCCCCCTCGCTCCCTGCGCCCCGAGGGCTCGGGGGCTCCTGGGGAAACGTTTCCCAATGTCCCCAAAATCAAGAAACTCTCGGAAACTCACAAAGGGGCGCGTCCCCCTGTTCTGCAACGCGCTCCGATGAAGGGGGGCTCCCACATGCCCCCTCCAGAAACTAGGGGGCTCCTAGGAGCCCCCCACGATTTTCCCAATTTCAATTTAAACAAACAAAATTTTAATTGTTGTTTAGTCTCTATTTTAGGCTTAGTCCTTAGTAATTTACTATTTCACTATCTTAGCATGCAATATCATTGATTCAAGTTTTCAATTACAATGGCTGCAATTAGAAATATGAATATCAAGATTCAAATGATAAATTTGAAAATTATCATTATGAATTGTATATCATGTTTGTATAATTAATTTGCTATATTCGGATTTACATTGCACAATGATAAACTTAGTATTTACTATTTATTACTTACTTTTAGTAATTTACATG